>VWZN01004070.1:876953-925791 GCA_013396955.1 Regulus satrapa | reverse complement strand
CCATCTCTCTCAGCTGCTCTTCACGGAACTTGTGCTCCAGACCCTTCACCATCTTCTCAGCCCTTCTCTGGATATGCTACAGCACCTCAATGTCCAGAACTGAACACAGGATTCAAGGTGTGACCTCATCAGTGCCAAGTATAGGGATATGTTTGCTATTTAATGATTTTTCTAGTGCAGGGAGTCCCATTCCTTTTATCAAACCCAGACCAGCCTAAGTGGTTTATAAAATAGAAATCATGCAGTTATAATTTAGAAGTTCTCCCTAACAAATAAATTTTTCATCTACCAACTCAAAACTCTCTCCCTGCTATAAAGACCTGTTCATTGCTTGTTCTTTTTCATTGTTTCACATTTACATGAATGATGAGCAGTCCTCTAAACTGACTTCATGGAAAAAAAAAGGTATAGAAATCAAACCCTCAATTCTAATTTACATTGTTGAGTTATAGAGGTTTACACACTTCTTGTTATGTATATAAATAATGATACTGATTTTTATCATCATTTGGATAGAATATCTTGCATTTTATTGCAGGCTATTTACTACAAAAATTCTGGTTGTTGGGGTTTTTTTGTTTTGTTTTTTGTTTTTTTTTTACCATTAAAAAGGCCATGGATAAATCTGACTGAAAAATATCTCAAGACAAATTCTGGAGTTTAGCCACTGACATCTTGAAACTTGAATGCTCCAGCAAATGGTTATTAAAAATCAAATGAGATATTTGAAAAGCCTGAAAGTAATGGGTGCAGCAATAGAGAAATGTCAACATAAAGGACAGAGCCATGCTACAATTAGACATGCAATAGGATACTGAGCTATCTTTCTCCACCAAGCCTGGATGGCCTGCAACTGAAGTTGTGTTATTTCTCAGCTGATACTCAAAAGACTCATTTGGTTGTGATTCCATTGCATCCTATTACTGGACAGCAAGAGCCTATTGTGTAGACACTCTCAGATTTAAAAAAAACCAGCACTTTTGCTCACCCACAGAACATCCAACCCCTGTTATCGTCAGATACACAATTACACTGCAAATCTAGCCAAAGATGTCACTGGCTGTCTTAACTCTTCACTTGGTGAATATCCAGATGACACATTTCCTGTCTTTGTCCCTGAATTCTGCTAGCTTCAAATAATCACCAGAACAGGTAGCAACATACGGAACTAAATCTCTGAACAACATTCACCAAAATTTCAAACTATGGAAAAAAATTGAACATATCTTTACCTATTCTACAGACATAGCTCAATAGGTCATAAATGCTGCTTTGCCAAAATTAAAACTTTAGAAGTTTTTACTTTTAACCTTTTAGAAAAGAATACAATTTTGTACATTCTGAACAATTGTAGGTATATTAATCAGGAAAATTGAACTGTTTCTACACAGTATTTAGAAGAAACAGCATAGTCTGAGAAAGGGACTGAAAGAAAGTATGACCTCACTGCCTCAGACTGAAGTTGCATCAGGGTTTTAAATGCCAGTAACTCCACTACTGCTCTCTCAGTAGTAAGTATTTCTGCTGGTATGTAAAAGGAGTACAGAAATCCTCTCAGGAATTAAACAACTAGTTGGCCTCTTCATGTGAAATGTACTACCAGTTGAAATACACTGATTTACTACAGAAATTATCTGTAGTAAATGTATGTTTTGTTTCTGTATGTTTTGTCACAAACTGCTAAGTCCAAGATATTTTCTGGAATGATCTTTTCAGAGTCCATACAGCTGAACATTTCATGTTTTGTTACTAATTACTCACTGTTCTCAGGTGTATCATCATGTACTTATTGTATTTGCACATCCCAGCTCTCTGCTGCAAATGATAAAGTGACAATTCCTTTTATTTCATATGAAATAAAAGTATAAAACCAAAAGTGAACAGACTTTGATCTTAATACTCAAAAATAAAGTAATATTTTTCATAAATTCAGAGATTGTGTAAATCACAATTTTAGCACATCTGAAGCTGGCAAGGCTGGTGACAAGATACTATTTGATTTAGTTCTGTGTTTCATCTCACCTCTGAAGAAGGAGTAAGTGGATTAATGTTAGGGACCACTTTAGTTTGATTGTGTGTGTTGCTCGGTAGTGACTGCACTGCACTTGAATTTTATAGTTTATAGTAACTGGCAGAATGCTCTGAGCTGGTGTCTAGGCACTTTTTATCTAATCTAAATCAGAATAAAGTAACATAACACAAAACGAGGTCTGTGTGACTTTGGGACAGAAGATCTCCCAGGGAATAATACAAGAAACATTAATGTGCTCTGAAGCAAGTAGTACATTTTTGAATGGTGTAATACATAATAATAAAGCTCTCTTTTATTTTTTTTTCCCTTCATTTGGGGTTATTGCTCTATTTTTGAACTTTGGCAGTTTCAGGTTTAGTTTTTTCTCCTGTGTGAAGCCTTTTACTTCAGACTTGCGCTAATGCAACTGTACCTACAACGACCTGTAAAATTCCACTGTCCACAAAACAAAACCCAAACACAAAGCTGAGTAATTATTTCATGGTTGGCAGCTGTCAATGACCTATCATTACACTAGGTCCAACAATTCAGAAAACTTGACAATATGTAAGTTATGAATTCTGTGGATGATTGAATGTTCTGCTTATATGAAATCACCTGGATTTAAGGCAACAGATTTCATTATTACTTATTTAAGCAGAGTGCTTAGGACACTGGACAAAATAAAGCCATCAGAAAGCAATACAGCATAATTAATTTGAAAGGAGAAGGACTGAACCAGTGGCATTTTCTTTCTTACATACAGAACTTAAAGGACAGGCATTAAAGCGAAGTTCCTTGTTTTGCAGTTACTAGACTTGGGAGAGGTGATAGTCCTGAAAAGGACCCAATGGCATTAGAAAGTTGCCTGGTACAGAACTACAGAGAAAAAAGAACATTTATCCAAGTGTTACCTGGGTAGGATAGAAAGAAGCAGAGTGTAGGAAAGCAACATTTTCTCTGATTCAGAGAAGAGAAATGAAGAAGCAGGGATCCCAAGTTTTTCAGACAACCCTGATATGAACTGAAATGCTTACAATTGCGTTAGGAACTCAGGCCCGTAAAATTATGGAGCGTGTATTGGGAGGCTTTTAAAAAACTTTTTACATTTTGCTTGCTAGAAAGCACAAACTACTTGTGTTGTGGCATCTTTACAAGGTCTAGAGGTTTCTGTATGTTTCAGTTATTACCCATCCCCTGCCTAATAGCATGCAACGCTTTTAAAATGAGCTAACTAATGGCAGTGAATTCTAGGCTGCTTCTTAGGCAAGAGGAAGTTATGCTGCCCAGAGTGTTTCAGTGTGACTACAGATACAAGATACTCCCCCATTTCACATTTGCCAATATCTGAAAAATCACATTATCTGTGCCTGCTCTAAAGACTATCAGTATAAGAATTTTAATCAAAACCCAGTATTTTGCAGAAAGAAATGGGGTAGTAGACAACCATGCTCATTACTCTCCCTCTGATAAGGCCACAAAAGCATTTGAAATTCATTGCACAATTTTTTTTTTCATTGTAAATTTTTTTTTTTTCCACATAAAGACCATTGCAGAAAAGTCTATGGACCTTGAGGGAAAATAAAAATAAGACTAGAGTCAGGACTACAGAGACATAAAACCCGGTGTAAGCAGATAAACTATCCTTTCTATTCTGGAGTTCCAGCTCAGCTTTGATCACCTTAGTACACCAGCACAGCTGGCTCCTCTGGTAGGTCCTACCTATCTGGGCAGCTATTAATGGAGTCCTTTCTGCTGACACTTGGGTCCCTTAGGTATGTGCCTCAGGCATCCCAAAGTGCCTATTCTCACACTTACCAATTTTTTTTCTGCAACAACTTTTTGTGAAACACTACAGTGTGATCTCAGCTGGAAGTAAAAAACCTTTCCCAAACAACCATTTTAAACAGTGAAACATAGTCCAAGCATTCAGCTCTGTGAGCACAGAATTTCTTCATCCTAACACGATATGAGACAATTACAAGCTCATCCTTTTCACGTGTCAGAGGTAAAAATTGTAACACTGAAAGATGTCACAGTAAATGCACTGAAGGCTGATGTCCCCTTGACACAGACAGCACAAGAAATAACAACCAAGCTTTTTCTTACAGTCCCAACAAGTTTTTCCTCAGCTCTGACAGAAGAACTTCTCACATCACTAAGTCCTCAGGATTTAGCACAGACAACACATGTGTTAAATTACATGTTATTTAGTTAGGAGAGACTGTTTGCAGTGGAGATGCCAATCAACCATCAGGCTTGAACTTGGTCAATAATAGTTGCACTGAGGAACTTCAGCATGTTCTTTAAGTGCTAAATATGCGTTCAATTCCACTGCTGTTAAGGGCACTTAGGAACAAATGAAAATGGTTTATTGAACCCAAACCTGAAGCATTCAATTCTGCTGCAGGTCAGCCTTAAAGAAACATGTTATTGCGTCCTGTTAATATACAGAGAAATTACTTTCTCAATGTCCTTTCCTTGAACAAAATACCCCTCTACAAAATAGTCCTCCACAATCAGTGGATTCAGAAATTAAACATATCATACACAAAAAACCTTCACCCACACAACACCAGACTTGCAAGGCGCATTGAGTTTGCTTGGCCAGGTTTTGACAGCAGTGGGGCTTCCCCAGCAGCAGGGGCTGCCTCTGGGTGAAGCTCCTGGAAGCTTTTCCCATGTCCTAGAGGGCCAATGCCGGATGGCTCCAGGATGGACCTGCTGCTGGCCAAGGCTGAGCCCATTACGAACAGTGGCTGGCAACCACAAAGAAACAGCAAAGGTAGCTGGAGGGGAGGGGAGTGAGAATACAGGAGAGGAACACCTTTGCAGGTACCAAAGTCAGTGCAGAAGGGAGGTGCTCTAGGTACCAGAGCTAAGATTTCCCTGCAGCTGTGGAAAGACCATGGTGAGGCAGCCATGCCCCTGCAGTCCATTGAAGTCCACAGGTCCATGTGGAAGAGCATATGCCAGAGCAAGTGGATGTTCAAGGGAGGCTGTAATCCTGTGGGGAAGCCCACTCTGGAACAGGCTTGCTGGTGGGATTTGTGACTCCTGTAGGGATGTCACCCTGGAGCAGTGTGTTCCTGAAGGGCTGCACCCCATGAAGGGACCCATGCTGCAGCCATTTATGAAGAATTGCAGCCCGTGGGAAGGACTCTCTTGGAAGAAGTTTGTGGAGGGTTGTTTCCCATGGGAGGAACTCCATGCTGAAGCAGGGGAAGAATGTGAGGAGCAAGGGGACCACATGTGATGAACTGACCACAACCCCCATTCCCTCTTTTCCTGCACTGTTACAAGGAAGAACGAATAGAAAACCAGGAGTAAATTTAATTTGGGAAGAAGGTGGGAAATAAAGTGGATTTTTTAGATTGAGTTTTATTTCTCATTACCCTACTGTCATCTGATTGGTAACAAATAAAATTTATTTTCCTCAGTGGAGTCTGTTTTGCCTGTGACAGTAATTGGTGAGTGACTTCTTTCTGTTCTTGGCTTGACCCATGAGCTCTTCATTTTATTTTCTCTCCCCCATGCAGCTGAGAAGGGAAAATGACAGAGCAGCTTTGGTGGGCATTTTGTGTCCAGCCAGGGTCAAGCATCCACTAAAGTCAAGCACTTAAAAGTTTGGAAATGTGGGAATGATGGTCTCCCGTTCAATCTTCCCTGTCACTCCCTTGTGTCTGCTGACAGGATCATTGACTGCACTGATCAACACTTCATTTCCAAAGAACATCAGCATCACTGAGTGCATAGGATGGATGGTGATCACAGCTATTTAGCAGGTTATTTCAGTTCATCTTTCTCTTTGTGACCACACATACAGGCCCTGTTATGAATAAAATAGTTATTTATTCCCTTACTGGCCTCTGATGTTCATTACTATGTATTTTAACACAGCACAAGGATCAGTGACATATTTTTCAAAGTTATTTAAAGTAAAGGTGCTACTATGAGTCACTCTTTTACAGTCAAGCAAGAAGTTCTGGAGTCCGTAACACTCTGAGAAAATAGCAGTTTTGGATGCCAGATGGTCTGATACAGTTTTTCAACAAATAATCACCTTTTGAGCACTACAATTTTTATGAACGACATATGCAACAGGTGTAAGCTTAACATTTCTTTAATGCAGGAGTCTGCAAGTTGGAAATCCAGGAAATGTGGGGAAAAGTACTTAGCAGCCACTTGCAATATCTTTGTCTTATGAACACGGTGTAATGAACTCGGTGGTAGAGACAGAAACAATTCCTCAGGGCAAATTTGACTTCATAAATTACAAAGTTATCCCCTGCCTTGCTCATGGCACGACTTTCAGTCTCTTAAATTAACTAAATGGAGTGGTTCAAGAACCACTTTCTCTGCATTGCTGTGTTTGCTCTGCACGCAAAATGAGGAAGGGGTTATGTTTCAGAAAGGGTTTGAAGCTGTACTATCAATGATGGCATTATGCTGCAGAATTGCAGAGAACTGTTCATGTGCTGGCTGAGCAAATGCAATTCTGACAGGGACGGTAAACAGTAAAAGACACCCCCTAAAGAAAAAGCATGAAGTAAGAGAATGCAGGAAGGAAAAGGGAAAGAAAATCTAAACATAAGCATCCTTCTTGGAAACAGATGTGACTTTTTAAAAATAGTTTGTTATTTTAAAAATAATAAATTGGCTCATTAGCTAGTTATGAATGTTGGCTTAATAGCATATTCAAAATAAGGGCCCATAAGTCTTAAAATATTTGCTCATTTCCCTGTTAAGAGTACAATAACTTTTTTTTTGTTCTCATTGTTTCTTTCCCTGTTTTGCATTGCCTTGGCAATATATGTCCCTCTTCAAGTAAAGGACTAAAAAACCATTTCCCTCCTTTCCACTGGCAGCAGAGATGTAAGAAAATAATACCTTATCAGAGTGAGCACTGAGGGAAAACAAGATTTTATCAGGGACTTGGCTTGACGAAGATAACATGTTATCAAGAGGGGAACTTGGCAAAGATAACACATTATCAATATCAGGAGTAAAGCCTGGGGAAAATAATGTCTTAATACCTATTAGATTTTAAATAAGCCATCTGTGCTCTTGACAAATTGTTATTTTCTCTAAGTCCCATTCCTGTAAAGATGTTGATTTTTTTGGCAAACTACTTCTTTAGCAGTAGGGAAGCGGGGGAGAAAGAGCAGAAAAGGAAGCTCCATCTCCCCAAAGGGTTGAGGGGGATTCTTTTTCTTTTCAAACGCTTTGCAGGCAGGTCAAGACTGCCAATGTGACAGCCAGAAAGACTCACTTGTGTAGACCCTGAAGGCGTATTGCAGGGAAATCTCCTGCAATAACACTCAGCAAATAAACTGCAGAGCATCCTGTGACAGGAGGAGAGGGTCAATGCCCTTCTTGTCCTCTGACCATGCTACCAGGCTCTGAGGTGCTGCCTGTAGGACTTTTGGCAAACACATTTCTCTACAGAGACAATGACTGGCTATCCCTTAGCAGGGACTTTTTGTCATACAGCCTCATCTCAATTAGCAGTAACACATGGGGTTACAAATAAATGAGTCCTTTTAGGTCACTTACAGACATAAATCCCCTTTCAGTTAGAAGCTATCATTCCCACAGCTTAAGCTGACACGGAGGGTCACACAGTGCTTCTCACCTCCTGCAGTGCAACACATCCAACTCAGCTTAAGCTGATCTGAGCCATCCCAATTGCCTCTGCCCTGAAGCAGTCTCCTCTACCACCTCCACTATGGGGGTAGAGACAAACCACTGCCTGGTGGGTGCATATGCCCCGAAGCTGAAACCTTCTGCAACTCAATTATAAATCTTAGGAGTTTTAGTCTGGATGAATTTAAATAAATTGTGGCACCTCCTGGAAAATGAGAAATCCAATTCATAGCAGGACAGACTACTAAACGCCCTAAATGGCAGAATGTGGGTGAATGCCACTGGTTATTCATAGGAATGGGCAAGCAGGGAATAATTAGAAGGGAAGCTGTGGAGGGCCTGTAGGAATGTGATGTGAATAATAAAGCACACTCAGGAGAAGGCATATGAATGATATCTGCAGGGTAAGTATTTGTAGCCATCTGAATTTCCCTGGTGTACAGTAGAAGTGGGAGGGAAAACAATGGGATTTGTTAATCTGAAAGTTTCCTATGGAGAAGCAGCATGTCGTTTTTCATTAACCATTTGGATATCTTACACACAGATATTCCTCTCTGTTCAGGTGTGAGCTCTGTGTTAAGGTGACTACTGGCCCTGATACAGCAGAATGCGTAAGCAGCAGCAGGCAGCCATTACAGCTCTCTGAGGTAAAGCATGTGTCCAAATGTGTCACTGCAGCTGTACACAGCACTGTGACTATCATTCACACCACTGGGATGTAAAAGACTGGAGCTATTCTATGCTGGCTCCTGCTCAGTTCCTGCTCAGAACTGTGGAAAAGATAGGAAGGGAAAAACCTAAAATACATCATTTTACAGTGTTTTTAAAAAGGAGAGGAAGTACAAGAAATAAGTACATATAAGCTTAGTAAAAATATATATCTAGGTTTCTACAATTGCCACATAACTACAAGCTAGAAACAGGCATGCTCAATGCAAGTCTAGTAGCAGTTAAGTCCAATTCTCTTGCTGATGATTAGCCTCAGCTGCTCATCAATAGGGGCTCCAGCTGATAATTATTAAGTTAAACTTCTGAGCAGTATTTGCATATGTAAAGCACGCCTTCCCTGCCGAAGCAACAATGGATGCTATAATGCATTTCCTGATTGTACAGCTCTTGGATTTGGGGAGCCCGGGCAAGAGAGTCTGCTTTGCATATCCTTTCTCACCCTCATCAGGCCA
This sequence comes from Regulus satrapa, assembly GCA_013396955.1. NCBI lineage: Eukaryota > Metazoa > Chordata > Aves > Passeriformes > Regulidae > Regulus > Regulus satrapa. The sequence continues at coordinate 916,953 of VWZN01004070.1, read as the reverse complement.
ACCATTCAGAAGAAATGCACTTGCACACACTGGCATGTACAAGCTACAGTGGAAAACATTCCTAACCCTGTGCAAGAGGAAAAAAATTGTTTCAACCAGAATAAGAACAATACAAAAGACAGCTTCTCAGATTCCTCTAAACATTCACCTTAGCTTCTTTACAACCTAGAAAGTGTGCAACAACTGGTCTGCAAAAAGGTAGCCTGGTAACCTTAAAATATACAAACTAACTCCAGATTGGGTCCATTTGTTCCCAGAGACCCCCAGATGTGGAAGAAAATTCAGCATCATTATGTGATTCTCTTCTGAGATCAGATCTTCTGATGAGAAGAGTTAAGCTTCTTCCTACAGATCAGAACTTCATTTCCTGAATGTGATACTTGGTCATCAGTAATAGCCCTCCCAATTAACTGTACTGTCAAGAATACAGATAAATACACACCATGTGTAGATTACACTTATCTCTTCAGTTCTCCACATTTTCATAATGCCAGGACTGACAACTCATGCCCAGGTCAGCTTAATACCCAAGGAGTTCAGAGACACAGTCCCTTGAGGGATACGGAAACGTGAAAAAGAATTGGGAAGACTTTGATAGAATCTACAACAAAACTACCTGTGCCTCCATGTAACTACCCTATCACCTTGGCTTGAATCTATTGTAGGCTTACTATTAACAGACCTGAATGGCTTGTTTATCAGACAACAATTAATAGTAATGAAAAAAAAATATTATTTGATGATATAAAGTGTTAAGCTAAATTATCCCAAAAGTTTAGCTGCAGTTAAACATGGGAGATGGGCTGAAAAAGGGAGGTCTGAGGCAATGCAGGTGGCCAGCCTCTAGGAAAGCCACTCTCTTTTAGGTAAGAGTTTAAGATTAAATTGGTAGTAAAATTTGGGTGCCTTGCTGGAAGTCACCTGGTAGCAGTGTTACACACTTATCTCAAAAATGGACTTTCAGCACAGACACAGAAATGCTGGAATATTAGTTCAGGCTGGTTGGTGCTGCAGAAACCTGCTCAAAAGCTTGTTATATCCCTTAATCTCCCTTGGCATAGAGATGCCATCAGAGAACCATGTGCTGGTATTTTGATTGAGGCTGCTGAAAAAGGAGACTGTCTGAACCCTGACTGAGCATCAAAGATTGTTCAAGGATAAATAAGTAAAAAAAAAATCCAAATTCTTCGCCACAGGAATTCTTCCTTAGTAGTACCAAGATCTGTAAAAACCTTCAAATCTTACAGAGCTCAAGTCAACAAAACAGATATGAGCACACATACATAAAGTCAAGCAGCAAAAACCAAATTTTCAAATCAGTGATTGCTCTTCTTTATAAATGTATCTGAAAATTACTTAAGCAGACATCGGTGTTCCTCTGATGACATAACCCTGGAGAAGTTATTAATATCTTTCAGTACTGACTCTTCTTTTCTCCCCACACATTCTCAGCATTTCACTTGCTGTGACTGTCATTTCAGCCACTTCAGTCCCAAAGGAAAGTGAAGGGAAAATGCAAGTAACTGCATATTCAGGACACATGAGGGCTGATCAGTGTTATGACATTTATCTTAACTTATGACAAGAGATAAAATAACTCAGGAGTTAGTTTCCTGTCCTCCTCATGAAGAAAAATGTCATACCAGATCATCATGTACTATATACAGCAAAATTGCTAACACACTTTGCAGAGGAAAGAAACATCTCAGCAGTGATACAGATGGTAGGTTACATGTCACGGCTATGACATCAGAAATGAAACATGCAGCATTTTAAAATAGTAGAAGCAAAAATAAGTCATGGCAGAAGAAATACCTCTACGACAACTGTACATAAATTAGCTAAGGGCAACTAGTTAGATTATTTGCAAAAGTTAAAATTCTATTAAATAGCAATGAGTTGTTCATGGAAGTCAACAATGCTTTCAGAATTGCTTCAGTATGGCCAAGTATCTGTCCCAGGGCTACAAAATATTTTTGGTGATCAGACTATGCTGACCTGTAATATGGAACCTCTTTATTACATTAACCTACTCAACATTTACCATTTAAAATGTATTTAGCTTTAATATATTAGAAATGCTCCTTCCACAAAGATGCAGTAACTTTGTAAGAACTGATCTTTTATCAGATATATCTGATAGCTGTATCAAATAGACAGAGATTTCATTTCTATCAGTGGTCTAAGTTTCTTACAATAAATGAGGAAATTACACTTCTTTGTTTTCTTTTTATTTTGTTACAAAGTGAGGACAGCGCATCACAAACATAATCCTGTTTCAAGTAAGCAAAAGGCAAAACTTGGTGAGTGATGAAAAAAACTTAGGTCTAACACTGCGTGATACGTGCCTGCATACAGCAGGGTGGTGTAAGTCATTTTTATCTTGCACCAAAATACACCCAGTGGTGTACTGTGCTAGGTCAGAATGTGGGCCACGTCCCCTGTGCCCCATCACAAACCTGCTGAGCTTCCTGTGAAGCAAGCAAAGGAGATTTGTCATTTTCAAGCAGCCGAAAGTTTATTAAGGTTAAAAACAGCGAGCTGGGAGCAAGACTTAGCTGTTCTGCTTAGTAAGGGTTTGTCTTGTAACAGATGAGGGGTTTCTTTGAGACCAATTCATGTTTCTGCTGTGGTGCACAGAAACACCTTAATGTACACTTAGCATCCTAAACTAAAGAATATGCCGACGCATGTGTATGGCAGCACTGAGGTTAAGCCCTACTAACATGCTTATTTACTATTATAAAATAAAGTTGCTTTACTCAATTAGAGCAGTAGTGCCCAACATAAACAGTTTTAAAGTAAACATTTCCTCTTTTTTTTTCTCTCTCTCTCATATAGATCTCTAGCTTCCCAAGTTTTCATTATCTCCAGGCGTTCCCATCAAAAGTAAAATATGCTGTATGAAACCTCTTCAGTAAGTACAGACAATGCAGGATTTTAAAGGATGCTCTTGTGAGGTAGACTGGATGCAGGGCCAAAGGCAGCTAATGTCTACGGCAAGTTTTGGTGTTGGAGTAAAGGGAAGACTGAGGTGGAAGCATTTACAAAAATTACTGCATTGTGTTGTCTCTAGAGGTCAATTACAGTCTTACAATTGTTCTTTATTCTGTTGACAGATTTTCACTAGAAGTATCTCTCCATTTTCCTTTGTTAATATAATTAAAAGTTTATCCACTTCTACCATTTGAAATATATTTTATCTTAACATCTACACAGAATAGAGAGAGGCTTGTTTTATAAATTCAAAATTGTCTCATATTGAAAAAACCCAAATTAAAACACATTATGCTTCAAGAATGATTAGATACGGAAAAAACCCAGTAGGTCAGCTACATAACAAAAATGCTGCAACTGTAAAAGTCCTTTAAAGGTCAAGCAAAAGAAGAAACATGAAGGAAAAAATGAAGAAAGAAAAAGGTGGCTTCCTTCCTCACCTGCTCCCATCTTGTTTTAGAAAAGGGAAGGATCTTAGTCAGTATTTTTAATTATATATTTCATATGAATCTGAACTAATGCAGACATGAGTATCAGCTATTAAGAACTGACACAGCATAAATTTGAGGACTGAATGCTAAAGAACATTTTTTCCATCACCTTTCTTTTTTTTTTTCTCTAAGAACAGGCTTCTGCAATACATATCCTTATGGAAAATAAGGAATCATGGACCCCTCCCTTCTAAATTATGCCCATCCACCCAGGAAAAACTGAGGCAGGTAACAGACTAAGAAAACTTTATAGTCCTATTGCTACCAAGTTTACTTTATAAATGATGCCTTCTTCTGGTCTTAGCTATCATTAAAACTGTACAGATATTGAGTTACACTAACTCTGACTTCATGCTTTCCCCTGAAGAAGATCTGTATATCTAACATTATATAATATGTATCCTGTCCCTTATGGCAAAATTCCATTCAAAAGACATTTGAATGTAATTTCTTACGTTTTGAGATACAGTCTTTGCTCTTTTGAGAAACTGTAACTTCAGCAGGTATTTAAAAATTCACACTAGCACCTTATATTAGCAACTTCTATGGAAATTATTTGGTTTCTTATTTGATGAGCACAAATATTTATTGTGGATTCCATCAGACAATGCTTCTCTTTTTTTTATTGAATAATCTGACTGCATCCAATCAACAGGGAAAGTTGTAGTAAAACTGTATTTAAAGTCTTGCAATATTTTAGATTGGAAAGTCAAATTTTGGAGTTACATTATATCAGTGCTATTTGCTTGTTTCTTTTGCATTAAGACATCGCTTTCATCCCTGCAGTAGAAGCTGAAAAAACATCACCTATCATGAGGAAAAAAATCAGAAAACAAAGCTCTTAAAACTTTGCATTTTAGATACCGTAAATTATGCCTTTTGAACACATTGAACTAGCAATGCAGAATTTTCATTAGGCTTGTTCAAATGCCTTGTGCTTTACCACGACAATGGATACATCATGTAGGATGGGTAAGTGGAAGGGCTAGCACCTGTGACAAGTCCATGATAGCCATGGTGCAGCATTAATTCAGCCTAAAGAGAATTAAGACAATTCTCTGAGTTGTCAGCCATTTAAAAGAGCCTGAACACCCTTTAGTACTTCAGTAAAACTTTAAAGACTACAGAATTACACCCGATAAATAAATACACAAAATTTAACAAATATTTATCATCAGTTTGAATTACTGAGGGTTTGTTCATTTTTGTTGGAATTATCCTTGAGAGGGTTCTGCAGGCAAAGTTTTGTACTGAAAAATGTTATTTTCTCTGATCTCGCTCCAGTACATGTAATGGGGTTCTCTCCTTTTCCAAACTGAGCATTCAAAAGCTGTCCAGACTGCAGGAAAGAATGCTCAAATAAAGGTAAAATGCTATCATTTCTACTCTGTCCCATCACAGTGCTTAAAAAGCTGAAGTTTAACTCTGCCAAGCATATAAACCTCCAAATCTGTTAGATATCAATTACCATATATTTAATTTCACAGCTGTGCCTTTTCCCTTTTGATTCACCACCACCACCTTTTTCTGCTTCTCTTGTTCAAGCCTTTTGCATCTGGCTCATAATCAGGTCCTGATGATCCTTAATGCCTTGATTTCAGAGCCCTGCATTCCCCAATTCCTTTCTCCATTTTGAAATTTCTGCAAATTATATCTCCATCCTCTGTGTGGCTGTGCAGACTGTAATCCCTCATAATAGGCTGATGCTGATCCTGCTCTGTGGATTAACCAGGGTAAAATGCCTATGAAATGAATTCATAGATTCCAAACTGAGCAGCCCAGGTATATCTAATCTAACTAACTGGCTTTTATCAGCTGCACGAGATGTGAAAATAAGCTCAATTTCAAGCCTCAGTCACATAGCCACAACCATGTTATTATTTTTTTTTATTTAACAGAATGAGCATCTGTGAGGAATTTTAAGGTAGACTCAGTAGTTATACATCACTAGATTTGGTATGGCTCAAGATTCTTTGAAAACTGTGAAATTACAATATTTTCATGCCTAGTTTTGATTATTTTTCTTAAAAAGAAAAAGGGAAGAAATATTGCTGAATTTCAAGTGTAATTTTGCTGCTTTCTTCTTCTGAAATCTGTATTCCCATGCCAGATGGTGTCTGAGTTATCAAAGTTATTACCCTAAACTCAATTAGGGAAGAATGAAAGTAATTAAGAAAGGGATGAAGTGACAGAAATATTGAAGATATAAAGCATCTAATATAGGTGACAACTCTCTAAATTAAATAGAAATTCATCTATAACTGCAAACTAAAACAGAACAGCTTGAGCCTTCACTTTCATATATTCTAAGACATTGTGCAAATTCCAGTACTTGCTCAAGTGGGCACCATTCCCAGTGACACAGTGGCTGTAGAAGGTGGGAGTAATTTTTTTTTCTTTCTGGAGAGCCTATTACTAGTAGTCACCAAAAACACTCTGAAACAGTTATGTCTCAAAATGTTCCTGTATCTGTTGTGGAATGGCTTTTCAGGCTGTTTTGTCAACTCAGGAATGCTTGTTTCCACTCTTAATCCTGGTTGGTTTGTACTCACCACAGCAAAAAACCAATTACAGCAAATGCATTTTACCATAAAACCTGTGAAGTAGACACCACAGAGGTACTGTTAACACTTTTTTTTACCTTTTTTTTTTCTTTCCCTATTTGCTTTTCCTTCCATGAATTAAATCTGAAGTTGTCACTGAGCTACAGGGATAACCAAGAACTGCAGCTATGGGTTTTAAGATGAAGCAGCCAAAAATTATTTTTAACCTACTAATGACGGTCTACTCAAAGGAGAAATATGTAAGAAAGCTCAATGAAAACAAATCTCTTTTACTTGCCAACAGTCACTTCTGCATAGCTTCAACTGACAAGAATCATGTTCATGGACAAAACTAATCAGGATTATTTGCTAGTGCTCTGCAGACTGTTCCCTCATTTTCTCTTTAACAGAGAGATATATAACTAAATTCTCAAGATAAGTGTAGATGAAGGACAGTAAGGAAAATATTTTGCTCTGGATTATTTTATTCAAACTATTTTGTTCTGGAATGCTCAGAATTGGAGCTGCAAGGCTGAAAGAAAAGGAACATATACCTCTTTAGAGAACAGGGATGTAGCTTGTGCTACTGCCACATATGAAATCCCTGGCCAGAAAGGAAACAAATGCTAATAATGCTTGTATCTCCTGCTCCTCCACATACCGTAGCAATATCATACTATGTCATGCAATAGCTAGAAGTATAATGTGGAAGGAACAGAAGAATTTCCAGTATAAGCAAATATAAGTTATACCAGAAATACTTCTGCCTTCATTTGCCTCACGAGTGTACAGCACAAATAAAAGCACAAAGCACTCCTGGCATGTACTGCCAGGAGAGATGCAAACCCTAAGAATGGTTCCAGTCTGCAGGGCATTGGTCTGAAAAACTGCAGTGCCATCATACATGTGCTTAAGAAAGTTTTTTCAACCACCATAAAGAAGGGACTCTTTTTAAATTCAGACTACTTAAATATTGGTTTTAGCACAGCCTCACAAAGGTTACAAACTTATGCAGGAAGGGAAAGCAGCAGCTCCTTCAAAGGAAGAGTAGAAGCGCAGGCAGTGAATATGAACTTCCTAAATGAGCTGGGGCAAAGCCTAAGGGAATCCGCCCTCAGTTACATCCTTTTAACAACAGTGGTCCACACTTTTCCTGTGCAGATCTGCTCTCAAAGACTACACTGCAACCCAAGCAGAAATGTTCTGAAGACTCTAACTTCTGCAACTCAAGAAAAAGAAGGCTTGGAGTACAGTCACAGCAGAACTGCCACTTGCAAGTCTCAGAAAACATGATCCATGACAAGTAAAGCTGACCTATGCCACCGGGAACAACAAAATTTTTTCTCAGTGGAGAAAAATTCACGACTGGAGACTTCTGTCCCATATGGACATATGGGACTGCTGCATGTATGGTATGTTCATGTCTATTAAAGGCTTCCAGAGGGAAAGAAAAACGTCCATCTGGAATTGCTGCAACATTTCTGGAAATGCAGTAAGATGATGGCTTCATGAGCACTGCAGGTTAGGACAGCTAAGGCTTTCAAGTGGTGTATGAACACTTTCCTCGTGTGCCACAAGGGCAGCATAAAGGGCACTCTGCAAATTGTCCCCTTTTTGACCACCAATAAAGCTACCAATCAATCACAATGAGTGCATCTTGCCAACCGAATTTCCATGCTTGGAGAATTTTGAACCCATGGCACAGTACAGTGATGGGCTTATATATGTCTCCAGGAAAAAGAGCTTAAACTATTAGTGCAATGGAGTATGCAGAGAGCAGCGAAGCGCTGCTCCTGGAAACATGAAAATCAGTAACTTGAGGTCACATTTCATATCTTGCTTTGTAAAATGGAAATAGCGAGAAGGAGGCACAAATCCAATTTAAAACAGAGAACACGAAGGAGAGAAATAAAAAAAGGCATAAATGAAAACCCAGAAATTGAGCTGTTAAGACAAAGATGTCAGAAATACCTATTGGGTTTCAGATAAGCAGATCAGCAGATGCTAACCTTCATTTCAATTTTACTAAGGAAAAACATCTATTAGACTTCTGGTTAATTTGTTGGGAGAAAAAAAAAAAAGGCTCACACAAACTCTTCAGACATCTCAATTTTAGGGAAACCTAAAGAGCACATATATTACTACTCACCTATCCCCGTTCAGGGGACAATGAAATCCTAGAAAACTAGTACTTCAAGCTTCTGTAAAGTTGACTTACTCAGAGGTATGAGAAATGAATCTACACCAATGGATATATTTATAGAAGAGCAATTCTCTATAAGCAGTGACATATTCATCAGCACTTTCTTTGAGAGGAAAAGAAAATTACTAACGTCAGTAAAAGCAGTGGTGACTTCCTTTATAATTCAGATGAGGGAGAATCCTACCACACATCTAGTAGGCCAAAATTATTAAGACAGTGATTGAGAACTCTTTCCCAGAACAGCTTGCTCTGCCAAACCTATATTTTTATCTTAATTTGAAATTAATTTATTCCCCAGCTGTCAAGAAAAGTCTAGCAATCAAAAAGTTTTTAATTTTTTTTTTTTTTTGGTCTTGTTTCGCATTCCTAATTCCAGTGTAGACTGGAGGAAGGAAGAATAATGAGATAGAAAAGCACTCATAATTATTGTTTTCATTTAGGTGATGGAGAAGACAAGTATTATTTAATTTTTTTAATCCTCTGTATTGGTACTTTATAATGAAATTATCTGAAATATTATTTTTAAAATATCTTTCTACCATTTTGTAAAAAAATACAATCTTGAAGATCCCACAGATGATTTAGCATTACATTTCATTAAAAGAAATAGTCACTGAGGAGCCTGAGAGGCACAGATTTCAAAGAAAATGCAGGTAGGTGCACTTTTAGAAATCTATCCCTATTCAAATTGCTTAAATGGCTTTAAAAATAAAGCCCTAACAGAATTAACTTTGCTCTTGAGCATGAGATTTAACATTCTTTTGAACATGCTATCCCAAGACTTATTACAAACCCATTCTGAGGGGCAGGCACCTGCCAGTGCTCTGTAAGCACACAAGCCTTGGGAAATGCAAGGGCTGTTGACGGGAGGGAGAGAAAACCCACAGACCTGAAACAAGCTCTTTATGCCCCTTTATGCTGCTAAAGAAGGGTTTGACCAACCCAGTTTTTATTTTCTTGTGTACTGCAACAATTTGACTTGGAAAATGTAAACATCTATTATTTCGATAATGAAAATTCTGCCCAAAACTGAAATTTGAACACTCTCCTATTTTAATAAATGAGACAGGTTTGAGCCCTGTCCTACTAATGATCACTTACTTTGTTCAGGTAACAGACCAAAGCATTTCAGTCAGCTCTAAGTGTGAGTTTTGATAAATGCAGCCTAGTTTTAGGCTGTTTCATTCATCACAATGGCTCTGAGGCTGCCTGTGCTCAGAAAATTCAGAATCAGAACAGAACTTCTTGTGCTACCATGAAGCAGTTAAGTCATATTTTAGAGAGGAATAACAAGCAGCCTCACAAATGAAACATCTTTATGTAGTGGTGCACTGTGGATATTAACTACTAACAAAAAGATTTTTGAAAAAACAGTTCATTAATTTCTTCTTAAGTAAGAATACTGATTAAAATGAAAACATTCCCTGTTCACTTCACTAGCTCCAAATACAGCAGCAGGTCCTTAGAGTACCTTTTGTTTCCCAGCAGAGTTCAGGAAAATTAAAAACAAAACAACAATCTGTAATAATTTTATATTATTATATTAAAAGTCCTCTTATTTGGTAACAAGCTAACAACCAAATCCTTGTTCAGGGGATTTTTCAGGCTTTCAGGCAGTACACCTAAGCTTCCAGAGAGACTTCCTGAGCCATGAAATGGAGTATGAAAATGTTTAATCCCTGACTGAACTGCTATCCTTGTGGAAGCACTGTGAGTACATACAATTACACCAGAAAAAAAATTCATGTTCACCAGCGGTACATTTCATTGTGGAGAAGCAGCTTATTTTATCAATACAGAGAGGTTTGTTGTTTTTTACTGGTGCACTTGCCTCTGTGCTGGAAATGTTTCACCAGTACAACATACAAATGATTGTCTGCTGGGGAGGTGCTCTGAGACCTCAAGGTGCTCATTAAACCACTGCAGTGTTTTGCACTTTCCTTCCTTTAGATTCCTATTAATAGCATTTTTTAATCACCAGCAATTTAACATATAAATAAAGCTTGGGAGATGGAGTGGGATTTTTAGCATGGCAGTAATTACTTACAAGAACAACTAGCCTTTGCTCATCTTCCTGAATCTCTCAGATACTTTTGAACCTGTTATGTGGGCCTATTTCCCCAGCTCCTAAATCACCTGGGTACAACTGAAAAGCACATCCTTAGTCAAACAGTCTTCAAGACTTTCAAACTAGGATGTTCAGGGTTGTGCCTTTTAAATTAATACTCAAATTTAAACACAAATTAGAAAGTTATTCCAAATTGTTCAGCTAGTTTAGCTTTCTAAACATCCTTATAAACAATAGTTGGGTTGTTTTTTTTTTATATTAACAGCATTTAATCCACACATAAAAACTACTGGATAGCCAAAATCACTCATTTGCTTTTTTCTTTAAACTATGCATTTTAAAAACATTTTGTTGAGTTTCTAGATTTTTTTTTCCCAAGCTTTTAAAAGGATAAGGACAATTTTTCACCTAAGTTAATATGACACTGGCCAACAATGATATTAATTTGTGAAGGTCTGAGTTTTTTGTTGTTTTTTTAAGAGCAATTATCAGAGAAAAATAGGTATAGACTGCCTGGCTTTAGGCAGTGGAAAGAATGGTAGAAACAAAGCTCACTCCTGTCAGAAAAACAGCATGGCTTTCCGGCATTTCTTGCTATTACTTATATGAACATATTTTATAGAGATAGAAGGTTCTGTAAGGCTCAGGTTAGCATTAAAAGAGTATAAATTAGACATATTCTATACTGTCCTTCTTTTACTGTTTGTTCTCAGTAAGTTTCATGAAGGCCAGCAGTTCAAACTCATATGAGAATTCTGATTATCAATACAGAATAAAAGCTGGAGGAGAGACTATATCAAGTACATGCTATTTTGCAGCAAAAATTATCTTTAAAAAGTTATCACCGATGGCACATACCACTGCAATGTGGTACTGTTCTCATCATGGGGTCAGCTGCCAAAATAAAGATTTGGACACACAGTTGTACAAAAAACAGATCAAGAACTGTGGGTACAAAATTTTCTCAGCTGTGATCCACATTAAAAAGTTACCCTAGGAGCTACAGTAAATATATAAAATCCGCCTTTGGCATCACTGAAAAATACAACTGAACTTTTCTCACTTTTGTGCAACCACGGTGATGGGCTGTGGAGAGGAGATATGCAATAATCTGGATTCTCATCAGTACTTGTGAAATTCACAACTTAAAAAATCGGAATACAAGAAATCTCATTTTCTTGCAATGAAATCAGCTCCAAGTACAATACTCTATCTTTTTTAGTTTAAATTAATTTCATGGCAGAATTGGACAAAGCCATCTGCTGCCAATTGTCTTGGCAAGTGACAGCATTGCTGCTGGCTGCTGCCAAAGCACAGCACATTGCCATACATCTGTTAGAGCTGCTATAAACCAGCAAGCTTCAGAGCTACTCTGCACTGCTTCCTCCTCCCAAATCCCTGAAGGCTGCAACATGGCCAAAGTACCACTGGCATGGCAAAGGTGGGACACCTCATCCAGGATTCTGGCTGCACTGGGGAGCAGACAGCATCTCTCTCCTGGCTTTGTCCCTCCCTCCTGGCCACTGTGAAGGCAGAGAAAAACTGTGAGTGTGCCCAGTAGACACAGCCTCCCTTCTGGCACTCCACTAACTGTGATATGCTAGAAAGGCTGCTGGTAGCCATGGGATGTTTCAGACTGCCAATGGCAGTGCCAGGCCATCCTCCTCCTCCTCCTAGAAGCTCACAGGAGCTGAGGTCAGGCTGCCAGACAGAAGATGGTCTGAGCTGTTCACCTCCCTCTTTAATTTAGGGGCTGCCATTTAGGCACCCAGGCAGCTCATGTGAACTCAACTCATGCTTTTAAGGAGGATTTTGATCACTGTACTGTGAAGCATGCTAAGAAGAGCCTTGAAAGCTTTTCTAAGAACACACCGATGAAATTTTAATTTGCAGTGGAGTTAAGAGTGCAAAGACACATACCCAGTCTTTGTGTCAACCACTGCCAATCACTCAGGAGAACCAGGCAATAATGAACCCTCTTAACAGGAAACAGTGGTGAAGCATCTAGACTGATGTGAAACTCACATCATGAGTTTCAAAATAATTGGTGATATTCTCCAGGCACTCACAACTGCCATAGCGGAGTTAGGTAAGATCTCAGGTAATAAGCAAAAGAGAAAAATACACTTAGCCCGGCTAATGGTAGAGAAAAACTGACAAGTAGTTCCCTAAAGGTTTAAAAATAAGGGAGTAAATAAATCTTCCACCTCATCACCCATCAAGATTTTCTGAAACAAGTCCACAGATACCAATGGTATATCTTCCATTTTTCTGATACAGTCTCTTTTGGCTTTGGCTATATCACAAAAATAGTTAAAAAAAAAAAAGAAAAAACAAGCTGCTGTCACTGTCACAGCTATTTCTTAAATTACCATGTTTAGCAAATATAGGCTAAGAGGCCAGACTAAGTTCCCTGGTTTTTTGCTGATCTGGTGTGGTTTTAGAGATTTCACACCAAAAGAAGCATCAGAACAAAGGCCACAAAATATAGAATGAAATACTAGTATGTTCTCAAAAGAAAATTGTTTTGAAAAAGAGAAATTATTTCTGATTAGTCTGATTGGATGGATTAGAAGAAAATCAGAGTCAGTGTATTTTCAAATTGGCACCCTAAAACATGTCAAAACTAAACACAACAATATGTAAATCTCATGCCTAACAGAGAATAAATCAATCCAAGTGGACACAGATTTTACAGTAACAATTTTACAATACATACTTTCTGAGAAGCAAGGGGATTAATAGCGGGTTAAGGAGAGAGCAGAAAGCTCTAACCCTCTTCTCTCTTATTACAAACTACTACAAATAGAGCCAACAACCACTAATAGCAGAGACACCAGTCCAACATGATTTACAGGCCATAAAGGCTCTTAGACAGCATTAAATGAATTAAGTTGATTCTTAGCCAGTATTAACTACTACCTAAAAGCAAAAGTATCCAGTCAAAGAGAATCATTGATCTCCTCTGCTGCTCAAGGTGGGGAGCTGAGGAAGCTGAAGCCAAACTGACAAACCAGCAAGAATCTTAACCTAGCTGCCCTGCGTCAGAAAATGCACTTTGGTAAACGTCTTCATTTTCATTTCTTGGTTTGCATTGTTTCCAGGATGTCAGTAATTAAGCCCAGAAAACAAGTGCATGCATGTGAACCACCAAGAAGAAGTTACAGCAGGCAGTGTGGCTCCTTAGATGACTGAATTTATGTAAACACTTAAGTTTATGCAGAATCAGGGTCTTGTATTTTAGAACAGGATGTAACTCATTTTGTATCTTATATATTCAGTGGGAAACAAGCTGTGAGTGCAGTCTTGGGGTTCTGTATTTAAAGTCCAGAAATTCAAATTCATCCATGGTTCTCACAGTATCCATTGCTCTCTCCACTTGCACATATGTAGTGTTTTGCATTGCTGTTTATGGTAAGAAATTTATGCTCTGAAGTGTATATAAACATTACCAACTTATGTTTCCCACAGCTGCTGTAACTCTAAAGTTCTTGGCTTCTGTGCATTTAAATTAACAGTCACAGCAATATACCAAAGCTTCTTCTCATACCGAAATTCAATTCTAAGTGATTGTTTTCCAATATATAACCAAAACACTCGTATTGATGTCCTGCTCAAATAGTTTTCCTTCTCAGAACATTCTGAAATAACAGTGGGAGGTCACTTACTGCTACTCCTGCACAGCATCTCATCTTCCCATCTATCCTTTTCTCAAAATCATGGCGTTTTTTTCCCAACATTATGGACACCTGCCCTTGTGAAAGGTCCCATTCATAGCACTTGTGAAGTTTCCAAGTTAAGTCTTGTTGAAAGCACCCACTCACAGAAAAAAAAAAATCCAAACAAGACAGATAACAACATCTTGTTTTATCCCCTATCCTTTGTCAATCTCCACAGCATTTAAATCAGTACCTTTGCACCTGTCCCCTCCTCACCGTGAAATAAATAAACTTCTAAGCAAAGAAGTGCTGAATACCTCAACTCCATGGACAACTTTCTTAAAGTCAGAATTGGCAAAAATGAGTACAAAGAATGCAATTATTTCCTGTCACAGTTAAGCAGTAATTGAATCATATTTGCAAGAAAAATTGTTTTCCTCTGGAAAATAAGCAATTTTCTCAAATAATTAGAAAAGCATTGCATAGGGTCTTCATCAAAATTTAAAATTCTATCTTGAACAGTCACAGTCTGTGAACAACTGTAAGCCTCTTAAAAAGGACATTTAGAATGGGACCATTTTGTCCATCTCAATTCTCTATAAAAACACTTCAATATTTTCCTATGTGTATTTGTACAGTATATATAATTGAAGAATATGGAATACTGTTCTGTTCTGGCGATCTTTATTTAACAAGGAACTCCATAAGATGAATTATGCAAAGACCTACAGAATGGCCCAAGTGCTGGAAAACCTATTTCAGAATGAACTGCTGAAGGACAGAAATCTACTCAGATAAACAGAAGTATGGCTAATAGGCAATTTATTCATATTCTTTAGAGAAACAGTAAAGTTCATTCCAACAAGACTTCCAATTTTAAGAGACTGGTAAAGGAACCAGAGACTGACAACTGAATTTTCAAAAATAAAGGGCAGAAAAGCAGTCCAAACTTCGAGCAAAAAAAGTGATTTAGCATTGACATAACTCACCAAGAAGCACCAATAATTTTCTGTCTCTGTCTATTTTAAAATCAAGAACAAGCTTTTGTAAAAGGCAATAAAAAAAATCCTGTGGCCTATGTCATGTCTAAGATTCCAACTGCATTTTTTTGCTCGGCACACTAGAAATTTCCTTCATGTCAATGATTTTCGTGAAGGACTAAGACAGCACAATCAGAGCTGAAAAATGTGCATCCCAGAGCTCAGTGATAGCCCCTGCCTGGAGAACCATATTTCTGAAATTTCAAAGAGCATTTTGGAAGTTTAGGAATCCAAATGTTTAAGGGATGTGAACTAATGAAGCTCTACCACACTTCCATTGTGAAGCCAGCCAAAGCCAAACTCTGCATTAATCTGCTGCCATATCTCATGGCACCAAAATCTATAAAATCACACAAAACTTACACTTGAATATTGCTGGCTGCAACCAAAATAAGAAAGAAGTAATATAAATGTTAATGAGATGATGTCTATTTCACTTTATTTAAAAGCCAGACTAATCCCATAATCCTAACAAACAAAAATATTAGGCTCTCCACAATTACAACATAACAATGTCCAGATGGTCCTGTCTGTGGGGAACAAGAAGAACAAGAGGCTTTACAAGTTAAATTCCAGGGAAAAATTCCAAGTCACAAGGAAAACTAAGACCTACTTTTGGAGGGGTTGAAACAGTGATTTGATTGCAGTAAGTAGCAGTTATTGTTTATAAAGGTACTCCATCTTTAAAGGGGAGTCAGGTGTATATACGTCAATATTACTAAAGAAAGAACAGTTTCTGTAAGGAACATTTTTCAGTTTCCCTTTCTAAATTTGTGTTGTTTATTTAAGAGGTATGAAAACTATAAATCAGCCATTGAGCTCTCAATGAGCGCTAACTAACTAGAGGTAATTAGTTTGTTAGTGTAACTAGAGTTGCACTAACAAAAGAGACAAATAGAGAATCAGAAAGACGGGGGGATTATAAAGTTCATAATTTTTCCCTTGTGAAGCATCGTTATGGTGTGTAGCTGGAAAAAACATTTTAGTCACACTAAGGTAGAACTATTGTACAAGAAAAAACATTCAGTTCTTTGGACCACAGTGTCCCTTTGTGTAAACTCAGCCCATGATGCTCCAACACAGGCTTAAAATGGAGGTTCACCAAGACTTCAAAAGAGGTCTTGTAGCCAGATGATTCAAACTAGAAGGGTAGTCCCTCAAGAAAAGCTTTTGATACTTGACCATAAAAAATTGAAGGAAGCTAATATGCTGATAAGAAAAGATGAGAAATATTTCTACCCGGCACATACCAATGTCTTGGAAAGCAGTGCATGTTTGGCAGACCAAATTAACTGAATGTGACCTTTTTCCTTATTTAGAGACTTTGGAAAATCTTTAATTTTTGTACACAATAAGCACTGTGATTTTACATGAACTAATTCATTGCATTGCAGACAACTTTAGGACTTGACTTTTGTTAACGGGAAGATAAACCAGGATATCTTCTATTCAGTGGTCAGTACTAAATAACCAGGGAAGACTGTGTGCTCAAAAATAAAGGAATTTGTGCCAAGTAACAGCCAAGAACACTACATAACACCTATCAGAAAGGACAGGCTATTTTATTGACTTGAATATTTATTCTGTGTCAGTACTCAAAAAGGAGAAACAAAATGATCATGATGACTCTTGGGCCTGTTGCACTCATGCCAAATGCACTAAGTGCACTTAAAGTAATGAAAACGTTCATCCAGAAGTCAGAAGATACAGAACTAATTGATAAGAATATAATTAAAGATAGACAGCCTTTTTTTTCCAATATCAATCTGGTAAAACTGATCTTTTAATCTGATTTAAAGTTGGCAACTAGAGATTATGCACAGATGTACAAATTAACATATTAAGGAATTGCAAGGTGTCTGATCTAGTAACATATTTTCTTGTTAAAAAGATATAGTACCAGGACATTCTCCATTAAGAACAAAAACCTGGCTACTTAACCAGACTCAAAGCACTAAGTGTCTGTTACTGAAACGGGAATACCTGCTGGGACCTCAAAGTGCCCAGTACTATGGTGGCTCCTATTTAAAATTTACTGATGCTTTGGAAATAAAAACAAACACCAAAACTTTACATACAACACAAAGTTAATAGTGTAAATTATGCTAAAGACAGGGCAACCCTGCCCACTCAGACAAAATGCAGTTCATTACGTCCAACTGCAAAGGAATATTTTTGAGAACAATGCATATAATATTTATAAAAGAGAATCATGTATTTTGGAAAATATTGATTAAAGAAGGGACTTTAAATCAGCATAGGTAAGCAGATAATTAAAAAAGAGTTTCAAGAACTGCGAGTGTAAGTCATTTGGTACTTGGAAATATAGCTGAGGAGTAAAGAGCAGGAAGTGACAGATATATGTAGTACCTCTTCATGTAGTAGTGATGAGAATATTTCATACCACTATAACTTCTGTCATGTGATTTTTAAAAGTGTGTAGAAAATCTGGAGAGGGTTCAGAAGAGAGCCAGCAAAAAAAAAAGTTTAGACTATAGATAATGCCCCACAAATGAAAGAGACCAAACCATTCACCGTGCAAGAAGAAAACTGAGAAGTGAGTTGACTGAACTATCTCGGTTCCTCCACATGAAGAAAAGAGCATGGATGGAGGAGCTCTTCAATCTTACATAAAATGATTTAGCAAGAACCACCAAGCGGAAGACAAATTTCAAATGAGAAGTGGGGTACAAATTTTAATTGCTGAAAATGATTTAGTGATTACACAAGCTTCCCATCAAAGACCAGTTCAGACAACTGGGATGTCCTTAATGGCCTTGAGCTCAATTAACCTATGACTTCCAACCAAGTTTGTAACTGGTCCTGAGAACTGCACACAACAGAGTTCATTAAGCTGCTGCCTCTGACAAGGTCAGACTCCACGCTCCCGATTCCACCTGTGCACGTGAGGTCTAAGCAAACATAGTCCCTGCTCTAAGCCCACAGGTCTGTCTCTCTTGCCACATTTGAACTGGAAGGCAACTCATCCAAGAGGAAGCAGACATTTCCCAACTCTTTTCCTAAGCAAGCACACAGGAAATTGCCACAAGCACGGGTGGCCATGTCCATGAATCCTACTGAGCTGCCTGGAGGCAGTGCGACTATTGGCAGCTGCACATTACACAGCAGTGCAAACTGATGTGCATTATCAGAGAATTTCCCAAAAGCTGCTGTGCCTCAGGCTGCTCTTCTGAAAACTAAGGATTCCTGTGTATTGGAGTTAGAGAGAAACAGTACTCAGCACTCCCACACTGCAAGTAGCAAAGATAGTGAACAGGAAAATAAGATGCACCTCCTAAGAACTACCTGAGTTGTCATAATTCTTCAATAAATCTTCCTGAGAACTTTAAGAGAGATAAAAGAAAAAAAACAAAAAACAAAAACAGGAATCACTTACATGAAAATCCCATGCACCTGTCTCACAAGCGCAGCTTAATTAATGTGAATGTACATATGAACTGTTACTCAAAGAGTCTTGGTTTTCTTTTCTACAGCAGGAAGATTTTTTTCATTCCTTTTAATGCCAAAGAAAAACTTGAAATTGTTATCTACTTATAAATTCTGATCTAATAATTCATAACCTAAATGGTAGCTAATGAGGACTTATTTTTAGGAGAACAGATGCAGTCGCTTTAGAAACAAAACTAGAAATTCAATGTCATGATTTTTGTGATCCAGAATGCAGGATATTAGGACATTTGCAATTGACAGTACTGTAAAAATGATTTTTTTTTCCCTAGACAAAGGGACACTATCAGTCAAAATAAATTCTATTAAATCTTTAAAAATTGAGAGTGTTTAAAATGTTTAAAGTTTTGAGGAATTATATCCCTTCTTTTCTCCTTCTGCCTATTTTTGTGACTTTACTATTACATTTTTGTACTTTACAGACTAAGAAAAGGATTTTCTGTTCACACAGAGATAGACAATCTATTTTATTTTTCTGATATTGAAAAAAGGTACATAATTAAGGTTTACTATAGGTGAGTTTAATTTATTTATAACAATCATTTATCACCTTGTCATGCAATTTTTTTAAACGTATCCCCACTTTTAAAAAAACTCAATTAAAAAAAAGAAACGTTTAAGTAGCCAGAGATAACATTAACTACAGGTTAGGACTCACCAAGAAGCCTGAAGCTTAGTTAAGTATCCATCTTCTTAAAATTAATCCTTTTTTATTTTTTTTTTAAGGAAGAAAAATACCTACAAAACTGAAAGAATGGATAAGACTTGAAGAATAATTACTCTTGAAGGTTAAAGATTTTCAAATACTCATTAAAGAAATGAAGGAGCTTAAAAAAAAGCACTGAATTTTCTTTTTTGAAAGATTTAAAGAAAATTGAGAGGGCCACTTTGATGTATCTGCTAAAATGTATCTTAGTGTCCTCCCTTGCCTCCAAAGAGATGATAATTCATTCCTTTCCTTAAGTTCTACACTGTTTTGATGGTACTGACTTGGAAATGAACATCAAACCAAGCTATGTTTTTACAGATAGTGACTTGTGAAAACTTTAGTTGCAACTACAGAGATATTAGGCATCTCTCCCCATGACCTGCTGCCGTGCTACATGTCTATATTTGGCTTCAACATCTCAAAAAGCCAGAAGAAAGCAGGAAGGGTACAGCAGGAAGGATGGGCACCCCTTGTCAGGCTCTGCAGTAAAGCAGCCACATTTCCCATCCCAGTGTGCAGCTGGGAGGAGGAATTCCCACTACAACCAAACCAAGCTAGGAGCACACAATGTGTTGCCATTTCATATACAGTGCTGTCATGGTTTAGGAATGGTATTCCCCAATTAATTCTCCCACCCACCTCCAGCTGGAGGCACAAAAGTTGAAGATCACAGGTTGTGATAAGCACAATTTACTGAAAATTGCAATGAGATAGGAAACAAACAGTAACAGTAACAACATTAATAACAAAAGGTACAACAAATGATTCACAATGAACACTTCCCCAATAATTGACAAATATCGGGGCTCCCTCGGTATTTTCTCAGCCAGAAGGGAAGCCCTTCTCCTGGAGAGTCCTTTTCCTTGCCCCCAGTAATGACATGAGGTAGTATAAAATAACCTCTGTGCCCTGTTCATGCCCCCTCTTGGCTACCACAAAAACTCACCCTGTCCTCACCAGAACAAAGAAAAACCCATTTAAGTTTCCTATGTGCACACAGAAATCTCCCCGTTTGCAGCTCTGTCATAACACAAGCACAGGTTTGCCATTTAGCAAGCCCAAACTGCTCTTCATTCTTCAGGTAACATGGACCTCTGCTCTAGACTGACTTTTGTCACACAGGCAAATTTAAACCAGCCAGGAGTCAAGGAAAGCATTAGACAGGGAATAACATTTCTTCCCCTTTAAAACTCTGCTCCCAAAGTAAAATGCAGTTCAAACTTTAATGATCTATTTAAACCTTTATCATTCAAAAATATATTCTTTTGTCACTGCAGAAAAATGGACATGCCTGTAGGTATGCCACTCAACAGTTCTTCAACTATCTTCTAAATCAAGTTGCATTTCAGACTGTGAAAGTTCTACTTTGACTACAAAGAGATATTAAAATAATAATAGGGATATTGGGATAATTACTAACAGTGATTATACCAATAACAACTAATTAATAATTGGGGGTTCTGTTGATTCTTTTGCCCCAAGGCTTTGTGAACTTCTGATAGGGGGAAGTAGGAGAGAAACTGCCCTCTGTGCCTATCAATAGCAGATACAAACCTGCCCAGGAAGCAAGCAGGTGCTGGCTGAGGGACAAGACATCACTGGATGGATCAGTCACCAGATCACTTGGAAAAGCCTCTGCTCTCCTCCACTGCTTTTTCAGTCCCTCTACTCTCAGGTCCCTTCCTGCCTCTGCTCCTATCAGGCCGACCATTTACTCTGTAACTTTGGAGATGGGCTGTGGCAGCTCTGAGTGTAGACACACCTGAGATGTTTCAATTAACTAGTTCAGACACTGACACCAGTGAGGCTGGATCACCTCAGGCTGCGCATAGACTCCCAAAGTATCCATATTCCACCTTAGCAACAGCAGTGGATACTGGAAATGTGACAGCAGTCCTTCAACTGTACTTCCAAATGCAATGCAGATATACATTGAGTTTTGCTATTCCATCATAATGAACTGCTTTGCTTATTTCTATAAAATGTATGAAAATCTCCCCCTGGCACCCCCTTTTGCCTTTTATCATAAATGATTGGAAAAGAGACAGCTTCTTCTCCTTGTAAAGGAAAATCATATTTCATCTTTTATTTATTCTAAGTTTCAGTGAAGTAACACTAAAACCATCTGGCAACTAGCTAAAACTAAGGACAAACACCTTCTACAATACCACCAATAGTTCAACATAGAATCACAGAAACAGAGAATGATCTGAGTTAGGAGAGACCTTTAAAGGTCATCTAGACCCATGCCCCTGCAGCAGGCTGGGACATCAATCATTAGGTTCAGGTTGTTACAAAGCCCTGTCCAAACCTGATCTTGAATGCTTCTGAATATGGGGCATGCACAACTTCTGTGGCCAATCAGTTCCAGCAGGAAAAAGACTAAAAGTAGCAGAGATAAGCAGTGCATAGATTTGTGAAGAAATTTTTAACTATCTGAAAATCTTGTTTTCTAGTTTCTCTTGGCTGGGCATAAGATTTCTCATCCTATGAATTTTCTTCAGTGAAAGCCCTAAATATAAGGATGTAAGTTTGTGCAAATAAAACAGATGCAAAAATTCCACATAGCTAAGTAGGAAAAAAATAAAAAAAGAACAGAAAGCTACATTGGTTAGGAGAAGCTGCCTCAAAGTGGATAATTATTTATAAGAAAGAGTCCCTACAGAAAAGCATAAAATGCAGTCAGTGGTTGAGTTTTTTAAGTTTTGTTTTGTTTTTTTAATGGTAAACATACAGGCATTTAGAGAGCAAAATATGCAGCATAGGAAAACTTTAGCCAGGTGAACTGTGCCTATCTGATTTGCATGAATCCTCACATCTGAAATGTCTTTCTTGAACAGAAAGGAAAATCTGAACCATATTTGATCGTATCTGCTTTAACCAGGGGGGTGCAACACTTCCTTTTCTTTTCCTTTATATTTTTCTTTTCCTTTTTCTTTTCCAGGCTTCTTGGGTCTTTCACACAGAACACACTATAACTTTGCTGAACACTGTTGCTTGGTTTCACATCTCTAAAATAAATCTGTTCTTTTTCTACTGAAAATCAATTTTTTAAAAAGGAAGCAAATGTATTATTTTTTAAAGAGAGAGAACAAAAATCAATGATGTAAATGTGGAGGGAAACTAGCAGTGGTTAAAATTTTCTGGTCATATCATCATTGGAACATAAACACTCAAACAGCAGCCCCTACTTCTGCTAGGCAGCACTGCAATTATGTCTCCAGGAATCCAGTAATGGAACAGAGAAAATTGAACATGTGCGACAGAGAAAGTGAAATGAAGCATAAAAAAGAATTGCAACACAAAAGGCTTAAAAGGGTTCAAGGTGTGAAAACACTGAGGAAAAAAGCCGAGTGTGAGGGATGAATGAACCAGTGCAAGTGCAAGAGAAGAACACTTACAGGATTTTGAAAGAGTGAGGCTGAAAGTGACAGAGCAAGCAAGCACAAATGTGAAAGAGAAAACAGGGGTGCAGGTGAGCATGCAAGTGGGCAACAGAGCACAGCACTGACAGGCTGTGACGCTGTAAGAAATGGCAAAAGTGAGAAAACTGAAAACAGTTTCAATTAATTTCTGTTGCTTTTACCCTCATCATTGATCAGAAAAGAGAGTGTTACATGAAAACATTCCAGCCAACCAAGTAAGAAAGAAACAAAAACCACAGTAATCACTAAGAATTATCAATAAACAGGGCATTGGGAAATTGCCTTCAGTTTTGTCCACTAAGCTGAGGTAGTCAGAGTGACCATTCAGTGTATTCTTTGGAAAACAGCAGAGTGGAAAAAAAGGACAACTAGTCACTTAAAAGAGCAACTGAGCATTTAAAAGTCTTCTCCCCTCTTTGATGAACTATTCTTGTCACAGTCTACTGTGAATCCAAACATATGCACAGTACCCCAATAAAGCCTTCAGCAAGGAACTAGGAGAAGAGAAATTAGGGACTACAGACGTTAGGCACAACTATCTGTAAGACATGAATGAACCACTGTACTGGGGCTGCATGACAAGATTTTGGTAGTGGCGTGACTCATGAGCCTTTTGCTATGTTTTCTTTCCCCTGTCCAGCTGAGGAGAGTGAGAGTGACTTTGGGGGGCACTGAAGATTAACCCACCACAGCTGTAGCTACATGTAAAAATGAAAGCAGGAAATATTTCCCCATTCACATAAAAGAAACTTGAAAGAAACAGAGGTATTCCAGTACTTTTCTGGATAACAGCAGTTATGGTGTGCAATTTACTCTGCTTTTTCCGGTAACAGTTTTCATGCATCACCTCTTTCTTTCTTTCTCTCTTTAACGCTCAGACTACAGGACAGATTTTTAAACTGGTACTCCTTCCAAGAGTTTCAAGACAATTTCCACCAATGTAAGATGTCAAGCAGAAAAAAGCGGAAGCTATTTCATTTCATGTGGTTAATGGCAGAGAAACTGCTTGCTTTTTTGAAGACAGTCTCAAGTTTATTAGAGTGCAAGAGTATTAAATCCAAGAGGCTGGATGACTTCCCCATGGGCACTCAAACTCTCAAAAAGAGTTATTTCATTTAACCTTTTGAAAGTCATATTTATTTTATGAAAAAGAGGTAATTTGTCATTTCACAAAAAACCGTAATAAAAGATTCCCCTTGACTCATTTATATCTTGAAGGTTATTGAAGGTCTACATGATGAACAAATAACCCATTTGTGCCTATCTAGTCTCAAATTTGGATTTCACGAACCAGATTTCATCAACATCAAGCTTTCTCAAAAACTACATACAGAATATATTATAAATAATACATAATGTAGCATGTTGCTAATTATTTCCTCTGGGGTTTTGTGGGTTTCATTCTGCTCCCCATCTGTCTTCCTCTCACATATTCTCTGTCCTCTCTCCAGCTGCTCTTTCCACTGTGGTTTGTTTGGGTTTTTTTCCGTTCTTAATTCTTAATTCTGTTATCCCAGAGGCGCTACCACTGTCACTGACGGGCTCAGCCAGGGGCAGGTTCATCCTGGCACTGGCTCTGCTGGACAGAAGGGGACCTTCTAGCAGCTTCTCTGGGAAGTCACTCACCCCTGTAGGTCCCCACACTCCCAAAACCTGATCTCACACACACACCCCAAATAAACCCTGAACCACCCACTTGGAAAGAAATCCATTTCCCCACACAAGTGCACCCGGGTGCTTCGAGTAGTTCGTGTTACACAGTGAGACTGTCACTCAAAAGAAGCATTCCTAAAGCTTAACTGCATTCCTTTTTCTCCATCAACACTTCTTTTTCTTTACCTAAAAAGGCTGGTGTGACTAATTAGTTCCCAACACTCCACTATTGTTAACAATAATATTACCTAGCCTATAGAGTGTTTTTCATCAGTAGATCAAAAAGTGCTTAGGAAATAAGCCAAGTGTCATTACCTCATCAAGTAATAACCACTAAATAATCAGCTCTGCTGCCGCTTTAATCCTTAAAAATGGTGTTTTAAAATCATGGAGAAGCCAAAACATAATCTCCAAATAATACACCTTCTCTAGCAAAGGAGATTATTTATTTCCTTCTCAGTGGAACCCAAGAGAGCTCCCTGAAGCAAATAGGGAATATATTTGCAAAGATACCACAAAGGATTAGAAGGGACCTTTTCAGTTATTGAGCTTAGGCCCAGTTGTCCCAGGCTGAAATAACATATAAGCCCTTTCTTAAACAGCTTGAGTTTTGCATTAAAACTAGTGAGAGTTTTTTGCATTTCATTAATACCACAGAGAGACTGTGTCAGAAATATACTGATCTGATGAACAGATATTTTCTTCCTATTTGCATTCCTAAATGCATTATTGATCTGATAAAACACATTTGTGTTGGTATTAACAGTATCTGCTTATGTGAAAAGCTCTGCCCTATCTTGTAAATTTAGAAAGCTCTCCAGCTAGTAAAGGAAAGGGAAAAAACCCATTAAGTATCTCATCCTAATAACTAGCAAGACCTATCAAGTTTTGCCTGTGGCTATTGACATATATACGTCACCTACTATCCCCTAGTATCAAATTCAGCTTTGCTAGAAATATTTATTCAAAGTCCAAGATTTAGTTCCAGAGCAATGACAATTCATACTCTTGCACTCTAAGAATCTACTGTAGTGTATTAAGATTACTCTTTTCCAATGTGCCTTACATTACCTTATGAACACTGATTTTAATTTGCCACTGTATTGCTCTATTAAAAAAAAAATTAAAAAAAATCCATGATGGACATTCCACAACTCTGGTTCACAATCTATCAGGACAGGACACTTCAAACTGTCTTCTGTTTAGAACTACTTCTCCTCTTGTCAAACTCTACCTAAATCTCCCATTGCTACAATTTCAGGCTGTAACTTGTTATGTTCTGATCAAATCCACTTCTGTATGCGATGAAAAGTCTAGTCAGCTTGTGGCAATGAATACAAATGTGCAGTCCTTGTCTTCCTGAGAATTTCACTATTTATCAACCTTTCTCTCTTTAAACAGATAGAGAAGAGGATGGACCTTCTACCGTATGCTTTAGGACAGTACTAAGAGACAGTTCTTTCTCAACAAACATTCTCAGAAATAATAATCCAAACATCTTGCCTTACTGCTTATGTGAAGTTCTGATCTGTTTTACCCTACTTTTGCTATCTGAAGAGGCAAAGACCTTCTTACTTTTTTTCTCCCGTACCCATAGCTGGCATTGCCATCAATTTGGTACCAACGTTCTGCCGGTTTTATTAGAGACAAATAATCTCTAGTATTAAATAGGAATGTGTTTTTTCCCCATAGTCTGGAATCTCAAAGCCATTGTCTCATTCAGCAAGCCATTCTATAGCAATATTGACTCCCTCAGTTCTGTCTCTTTTCTCCTTCTGTTTCAGCATCAAGAAATGCATTTTTTCCTTTTATATGAATAGAAAATAATTAACCAAAACTTAAGTTATAGTTACATTATGCAATCGTTACTTCATCAGTTTTTTGACTGATACAAAAGGATCATTTTTGTATAAGTCCTATGCAAAATATGATACATGGGAACTATTCACACAGGCAAAATATGAATTCCTTATCAAGTCATAGTCTTTCCATTATTCCAGTCTTCATATTATTTTTAACCACATAATCATCAGTAGTCTTACTAGAGGGCTGATGATGTACAGCCTCTGCTCTTGAGTTAGACTAATAATAGAAAGTGCTAGGAGGTCTGGAGAGACTTAAATTAGCCTTAAATAGTCTTTCCACCATCAGCCACCACCAAAAATGCCTCACTTACAGGGTGACTTTTCTCTTTCTCTTCAATATATTGCTCATCTAATGTTGTGTTTGCTCTTGAGGGGGGGCAAATAGGCAGGTAATCCATATTCCTTGTAACAGCAAATTCTCTCTTAGCAATTATTAATGATTTCCTACAGCTTTAAAACACTGATTCCGTTAAATCTATAAACACTTGATGACTACCAAATATTAATCATCAATTTCCAAGTTTGACTGGTAGCTTTTATGTTCTGAATAGGTTTCACATAGAAAAATTCCCTGTAATTTCAAAAGATGCAAACCTAATGAATAATTTGGAATGTGCACATTTTCATGGTGCTGAATCTTTTCACACTACATGATGCTTAAATACAATATTAGTGTGCAGCCCAGTGAGGCTGCTTTTAGTGGCACTGCTTTTGTAATGGTGCTTTTGTAACAGAACTCTATGCCTTTCTGACTCCTCAGGATAACACCTTCACTTTTCCATACGAATCCATTTTTTTACTACATCCCACTACTTGCAATGCATGCCTGTCTTTTCCTTTGTCTTGTCTTCCTGCCTGGATTATTATTAAAAAAAACTTGCAAGCACTCCATTCAGCTTTCCATCAAAAAATTGTTTATGACAAGTGACAGTAATACTTGAGCACTGTTCCTTCCTCACTCTCATTCCTTAGCTCCTCCATTCCTAATTAAGCTCTCACCTTCTCAGTTTTCACCACACCATCAGAACATCTTTTCTGTGAGATCCACTAAAAACAGGTTCCAACTCTCAACAATGCTGTTTGCAATTCCTACTCTCACTTGCTGCAAACCTGATTCTTCCAACAAGCACCACAAGAAATTACCACAGATAACTTTTCCACCACTGGAAGTCTTCCATTACTTGTCTGCCTCTAACCAGAGTCTATTTCACCACAGCTCCTGGATCAAGTATTTCACCTTAGTGCAATCAAACAATAGTTAGGAGAAAAGCAACCCCTGTCCAGGAAGGGTTCAGATTAACTCATTTCTTACATGCAGTCAAATTATGTGCCAGGACCTTTAGTGGAATATTTCTAAACAAGATTCAAATAATATGAGATCTTTCTACTTGTTGTAATGTACTGATGGATATATAAACAAATAGCTATTAAATATATAAGTCTATTTAAATATGCAAATGATTTTCCAAACGATTTGTTTGCAAGGACAAAAAAAATTAAAAGTAAAATAACTAAGGAAATTACAAGTCTCATCCTCCTTTGCACATCAGATATGTTCATAGATTGCACTAGGGTGAGGACATCTTTTTTCCCCACAAAATTACCATCACGCTTTGCCACAGGTTGACAATACTATTCTAGATCTGGCTTCCTTGAATCTACCCGCAAAATATCAGGCCTGCAAAGTATCAGGCCAAGAAGAACAGCACTATTTCTTGGTGGAAAGGGTTCTGTCTTTTCATTAGTGGCAGCAATTGCAATGTGTAATATTATTATTTTCTAAGCTAATATCTAGACTTACTGACCTATTGTGGTTTTAGTCTCCAAGGTGAAAAAGTGGCTATTAAGAACAAAAATCTTATTTTTAAAAGACTATTTCTAATACAGCTCAGGAAGTTAGTGTCACCTGAAAACTTAAGAAGCCTGCTGAAGTTCCAAGGTTCATCCCAAGTGAGCAATGTGGATAGAGGCCTTTTAGGCAGCTAAAATAGTACAGTTACACAAGTCTTCCTGGGAAGATAGAAGAAATCAATCCCCCCAGTACAGAAAAGTACCAGGCTGGGGAGCCACATTTTAAAACACAATGAGAAATTCTGGATTAAAGTTCTCAGGTGCTCAACCTGAGCCTCTTCAAGTTACACTGACTCAAAACCAGGCAGCCAGAGCCAAGAATGGCAGCAGCATCCACAATTAGGATCTGCTTAAAATGCTACTTGAGTGCTTTCACATCATGGGCTGTTCAAATTAATCTGCAACCTCAACGTTCAACAAACAAATGCACTAATACATGAGGTCTATCTGAAGACCATAAAAAAGATTAACCATTTTTCTTTTGAGCTCTGTGTGTTGCTTTGTCTTAGTCTGACCTGTCCTTCTTGGACCTAGAAAACCGTAACCTCCTGCTGGCTCCTAATGGAGATCTTGTGCTTTTAGGACCACTTAGAAGCTGACAAAACCCCCGAAATAATATGAGGGATATGTAGATTGCACATTAACACCTATCAATACTTCGCTGTTTGGTTGTAATTAAGAGGTGGCAGTAGCAGCCTCATCTCAGACAAGACTTTTATTAAGTTTAGGGCTTCCTTGTGAGGTAAGTTTGTGCCAGTCTAAGAGACATGCCATCTCGAATAGCTACTGCTATTTCAACTAGTCTAATATACCCCACATGAATGCTTTTATTAGTACAGATGCCATTTTGGAAGCTGTTTTATGAAGTTTTCAAAGTGGAATTTCTTGTCATCCCCTGATTCAGTATGTTCCATATCATCCAGATTGCACCACAAATCTAACAACACTTCTCAGGCATAAATAAATAAACACATATAAACAGGAGATGAGGACAAGGGAGGATATGGAATTTTTCAAGGGGAACAGGTAGCAAGTCACATATCAAAACAACAATTCCCACAGTTTTCAGTATCTTGATTTAACCCATCTTCTTCCTGAATACCTCCTGAATAAAAACCCTGAGTGCCTGAAGTGGCTTTGTTCAAGAAATAACTTTCTTCTCTCCATCTCCTCACAGTGGTCTTCAATGAGAGCCTAAAATGATGAAATTCACAAAGATTGACAGAGGAAATAAAAGGAGAGAAACCACTGAAATGCAACTTCAGAAACAGGTTATTAAATGTCCCACAGACATCTGTGCGGGTGACAGTCACCAGAGTTTAGTGAAAAAAGAGAAGTGGAAAATTAAACTTCTCATTGGGCCTGATGATGATTAATATATCTTCTCTAATGAGATGAAACTGCTCAATCTTTGCTATTAATATCACATCACCGAGGTAAAAGTATGGCAGCTGAAAGGGGGCATATGCCAATGTTTAAAATTGAGGAGAGGAAAAAAGGCCACAAATAACAACAGGGGTACCTTCTGCTCTTAAGTCTCTTAAAATCAAATACGAAGCTGAGAGTCACCATCAGTGACTCTGAAGTCAAGTTACTATGAGGCAGCTTGTGGGCAAAGTCATGCAATTTAAAGGAGGTAAGTAGTAGGTTTGAATTGTTTGGTTAAATGACTGCATTTGCATTCTACAGGGAAGATCACTTAATTCATCACATCTTCACTCAAGTGTACATGAACAAGCAACTAATACCTTCACCCAACTCAAATAAGTTAGATAATTGTTATTTTCAAACTTACTTACCTCTGTGTATATTGGCAAAGCTTTGAAGAAAGTTAGCTGAAGTTCCCTGGAAACCAATAATTATGTATAGATGTGCAGATGGATTTTTAAATCTGGTTCCTGTAAGAATATTCTATGAAATGTAACCTCTCTGTTGAGATTTTTACCTTAAACCCTTGGGTTTGTAATGCACTGAAGCAAGAGGCGGAATAGCTAAATCTATTATAGTTAATACTACTAGAAAACATTCTGTATGTATTACATTTCAGACCAAAAGAATCCTTTGTTAAAGTCAGTATGGATCCCTTGAGACACACATTATAACAGTTTGATTAGTAGAGAATAAAAAAGGAGACTTTTATCGCACTCATTCATCCAAAAACATTATTCCTGCTAAAGTTAACAAGCAAAATCACAGAGTTAGGTTAAATTAAATCCAATGACAGGCAGAAAATATACTGATTGTGAAATATTAAAGTGGTGGTATGATTTCAATACGATTCTAGAATGCTGAATGCCTTAATGATGGGAAAGAAATGGATGAGAAATATTCCATGTTTTAATGTTCTAAAGGTAACTTGTGAACACTACAGCGATTTTAAGTTTCATTTGGAAAACTGAGAATAAAATACTGATAAATTTTAAGTTTATAAGACTTGATCCCATAAATAATTGGTTGCCAAATTAGTGCTCAAATACATCTTTTTTCTTAAATTTAATTACCATGCTTAATCTGCAACAGAAACTGTGATTTGATCCTTTCTGAACTGTTTGAGTTTTTTTTCACAACTGAAGAGGTACAGTAACCTGGAGCCCAAAATAAATATTCTGCTCGGGAAATTAGGTCTTCTGGACTGGGATGGCAACTGATCATCCTGATAACTAGGTTCTACTAGCTATGGGAAGATTAGCAATTATCCTATGAATTTATCACTTTTTTTAAACAGCTATAAGTTGTGATAATTGTAGCACTGTAGCACTCTCATCTCTAGTCCTCAAGGTGATATTTCTTGCAGTGCACTTTATGTACTGCAATATTTCATAATCATGATTAATTATTTTACCAGAAATTGAAACTTAAAAATTATCTTTTCTTTTCCCATCATCTACTTCTCATCTTTTACTTCTTACCTTGAAGCCAGAAATATCTAGACAGAGTTTAAAGCATGCATTTTTTAACATGGTGGAATAATTTATTAAGAGATGTGCTAGAATCCTCCACCAACTTTAAAATCAAGTTCAGAAATCTGGCTAGAAGAACAGCTTTGGTGTATCTAGAACACATGGGTCAGATGCAGGAATCACCAGCCAACATTATTCTTTTAAATTTACAATGTAATACAGTCTGTGCTATGCAAGATGTAAGAGACATTGATTGTTAACAGTCACTATGGTAGTAAAAACCTACTAATCTTCACCAGCCCATATAACATCAGTAACTGTTCTGTGTAATTTTGAGAAGAATCTACAAACTTGTCTGTCGGGTCCGTTTTAAAACAAATTAAATAAAGACTATTGCAGCTACTCTAGGAAAGATGCACTGCTAAGTAATTAAGGAAAGGTGAATGATAAAGTAGGAAGAATTGTAGAGGAAGAAAACATTGGGGAGAAACACAACTACTTTGGGTATTTTTTTTTCACTTTACTTAATCACATAAGAAATAGATAGCTTTCACGCTTTTTATTCCAGCAATTTCTTCAAGTGCTTTTCAACATATAAAAGTACTACTATCCTATTAGCTATGGCTTTATTTCAGCTCCAGAAATAATCCTCTATATGTTACACAAATGGTATGCAACATCCTTTGATTTTAAACTACACCATGACAACCCCAGTCCTGTGTCTAGAGAGCGAAATGAAGATCCTATTGTAGCACCAACAGCCATAACTGCACCAGGTTTTTATCTGCTTAGGAAGAACAAAAATCACTTTGAAGATGTAGGGGCTGAGGCTACAGTGACCAGGTGAGAGTCCACAAGCAGCTCCACTCCTGGCATTACCTGTGCCTGCTCAACAACAGCCAACACAAGCAGGGCTGACTGTGCTACAATCAATCACACTTTCCGTTTATTTTGGAGATACACATCTTTGGTTTTCCATTCTGGACCTTGGTGTGTTACTAACTCCAAGCTTGTAAGCTACTGCTGGTGTTTAAAAGCTTTTATTGGTGGTGGTGATTTCACTGAGCATTTCAGAAGTTCAGGAAGCAGAGAGAATGCCACACACCTCTTCTTTAGAATAGGTACAGACATTATTACAAGTTCACTGAAAAAAGTATCTCATTTTGAAATACTTCATTTATACTGTAAAATATTTTAAGTGGGGCTATAATTATTTTTTTAAAGTAAATATACCAAACAGAAGCACAGGCTCCTTTGGATTGTGAATTTAATTTAGGAAAATATGATTAATCTATGATTGGTTTTGGTAATTTTAACTTCACTACTTTCAGCTCTCCCCCCCTAATTCCTCATCTCTGCAAATTCTGACATTTAGCAATTTCAAAGACAAACAGAATCATAAAATTTAAAAAATTTTTAAAAAAAAAGAGGTTTAAAACATTGATGTTTACATTCTGGACTTTGACCATTTCAGACTTATAGAGA
This sequence comes from Regulus satrapa, assembly GCA_013396955.1. NCBI lineage: Eukaryota > Metazoa > Chordata > Aves > Passeriformes > Regulidae > Regulus > Regulus satrapa. The sequence continues at coordinate 884,596 of VWZN01004070.1, read as the reverse complement.
AGGACAGTCATACTACCAGTTAGAAAGAATTATTGTCACATGATAGCTCAAACAGGCTAAAAACGTATCATTCTCCAGGTTATCAACTTTCCTCTTTCTGTTGGTACCTACAAAGCTGAATGAACCAGGATGACTGCTGTCAGACTATGTTTTTGAAGTTAGTTGTGCATGTCACTCAGTAGCCCAAGGATATCTAGATTTAAAAAAAAAAAGCACCTCTTTCAAGTCTAGAAACAAGAATTGCAAAGCAACACAAGAGAGGCAAAACTTCAAGGGAAAGAAATAATTACTCAGCTGAACAATTCAATGACTGTCATATCTGAAAAACATTTGAAAAGGGTATGGGGGGAATAAAAGAGATGTGTTGAAGATACTGGTATTGTTAAGCCAAGCATACCTAAAACATATCCATCCAATAACAGGGTATCTATCTTCCCACTCAGTTGCTTTTCCTAAACCATTCCAGAATATAATCTGCAGAACATAAGAATGATCACACTCAATCTGTGAACTCATTATTTTTTTTAAACTTGACTCCTCCTTTTTCTGGTATAATACTTTTAAATAAATATTCAAAATATGAGTTTCAAAAGCACTGGAAGGCAAAAGTACTTCAGATGCAATTTTCTGTCTAACAAGACAGATTTTGATTTCAAACTTTTTCCTAAACTGAAAAACATGTAACAAATTTTAAATACAAAAAATCCAGAAAAATCAAACAGCGCAAATAAATTCTTCTGAAAGTCAAAAACCAAATTTTCATTTCCATCTTTTAAACCATCTCTTTTTCAACTATTTTTTCATCTTATGCTTATACATTTGTTGACCCACTTGTCCCCGAAGCTCATTGATTACTTTCAAATTACTTTGTTAAAGGGAAAGAAGTCAGAGGTGATGAAGCTTCTACCATTGCCAGGAACAGAGAGACAGAGAGAGAGACAGGCAGAGAGACAGACAGAGAGACAGACAGAGAGACAGACAGAGAGACAGACAGAGAGACAGACAGAGAGACAGACAGAGAGACAGACAGAGAGACAGACAGAGAGACAGACAGAGAGACAGACAGAGAGACAGACAGAGAGACAGAGAGGGCAAACATTCTACCATGTAGAAATACACTGCAGCAGTAGCTCAGGATTTATTTAGATACCAGGAGATCCATATGAGAGCTAGATAATATAAATTGTAGGAAAAGCAACTTCAACATCAATCAGCTGCATTACATCAATCACAGCAAGTCAGGCTACATTAGTTCCAACACACAAAGGAGTTCTGGTGTACTTAAACCTGCACATTTTGTTTCAGAAAGCCAAGTGCTGCTTCTTGGGGTTTGTCTTTATGTTTATTTTTAAGAAGACATTTAAGCTCACCTTGCTTTTCTGTTTTTATACTAAAAAACATGCTTTGACAACGAAGTAAGTGAGTACCCATCTTTGAAACAGAGGAGGAATACTCAGGAAATAGCAGTCCTACTGTTGACTCTTCCACATAGCCCTAACTGAATTTGGGTATCCACATGTCCCCTCTTCTTGAGGGAAATTTGCTCACTTTTTTGTTATGCAACTTTCACAACTGTCATTTTTCCCAAAAGTTTGTTCAAAGAAGGAGGAAGACAAAGATGAAACAAAACCCTTGAGAAATCCCATTGATTATATGAATTTAGCTGCTGTTACAAAGAAGCTGGTCCCTCACTCCTGTCAAAGAATTCTTTTTCATTCTGACCTTTATGTTTCTGCCAGAAATGAAAAATTAAGAGCTGTATAGAAAAAGAAAGCCAAGAGAAAACCGGTGTTTACAAGTAAAGAAACATTTCATCCAATCACAAGACTGCAGGTACAGAGAAGAAAGAAGGTAAGCCTACAGCTTACTTTGCTTTTCTGAAAACATGCATTTAAAAATACGAGCATCAAAAGAAAACATGTGCCCTCTGTACTGGAACTCCAAAAAAGCAATGCAGACTTGCTTTCCCTTGGCACGGAACACTGCCAGAAGAAGTGACCACTGCAAGAGTCAAAGCTTCTGAGAGGACAAGGTATTGGTTTAAGAATGTGAATTAGCAAGCTAAAGAAAAAACCAGCACTGACTTCACCCCTTTAAGGGGCTGAGCGGGAGTGGACATTACTAGTTAGGGATGAAATTGTATTGCAGAATTCTAAGTTTAATCAAAAAAGTGGTTGAGAAGAAAAAAAACCAAATCCATGTTTTTCACTAACTCCACCATTTGACCTCCAAAAGCTTCTCATGACCATTGGGGTATTTTGGCTGATGCTCTTGGCGTTCTTGTTTTGGTAGAAACTGCTTCAAATTTCCTGTCATTACTCACAAGAAGACTGTTTATTTACAAAATAGGGTGTAAAAAAATCTTTCTTTTTCAATATTCACTTATTAATTTTATTTTCTTAGACGATACACACATAAGGCTTCTCAAGTCTGTAAAACAAACAAATAAATGTGGGGTCACCGACTTCTAAGTCAAAGATGACAAGCAAAGAATGAGACTCAGATTTCACAGCAGAGGCCTTTTGGTCCTTTATCAGCCTTCTGTATCATTATTATATCACCAGGGTTTCATAGAAGAACAAGTTTTCCAGGAGCAACAAAATTTCCCACAAGCCTGAAGTCTTTGCTGTCATAATTGATGTTAGTCTTGCAGGATCCCCAAATATATTTAAGAAGGTATAGCAAGTAGAGTTAGAGGTGCTTAAGGGGCAATTCTCTATCAGCTGAAATAAACGTAACAAGAGAGGAGCAAGCAAGCACTGTTTACTCCAAAATGGAAATGAAGGGGTGGCTTTTTAATAGGGATAGCCAATATTCACTGAATACACCTCCTGTAAACCTGTCCAGACAATCATCCCAGTAGCACCCCCACTTATATGCAGAGGCACCCTTTCAGGACTTCTTTTCTCAGAACTTTATTAAAAAGACAGGATCAATACAAAGCTGAAAGCTTCTATTTTAAAGGGACACTGGATTAAGTTCTCTTGTTTAATCCTGTTGAGACACATACCAGATAAAATTCAGGCCAACTGAAGGAAATGTAATAAAAAAAGCAATTCTATGATTTGTGTCTTTTTGATTACTTTGTCTGTCAGGGAACTATTTTCTGATGTTTGTTCATCAGTTGCAAGTGTCTGATAGACATTTTAGTAATTAATGATTTGTTTGCCTCTTTCTATGAGCAACTTAATGCAAACATGAAGGGTTGGGGCAGTTTTTATCATGCACATAGATCATGTGATAAACTTTTGGCACCTAACTGAAAAAAGCTGAACCCCCAGAATCATTTTTTTGATTCAAGTATTCACAAATATGATTTCAAAATCTACTTCCCATGAATATTAAAACTGGATATTCATTGTTCCCATAGACATTCTTCTCAATTAACATATTCACTAGAATATTTATGGAAACATATACAAAAAGAGTGTGAACAGCATCAAAGTGAATCCATTTAAATACTAAGATGAATATTTGCAGCCTTCCTTCAATTTATTTTATTGTACTTTCTGAGGTTTACCCAACTCTGGCTACAATCATGTCTCTACAAATGACTTTGACTGAATCATTTGACTGACTTTGACTGAATGAATTGTCAGGGAATGATAGCTGCCCAACACTGGAGTGAAAAGAGGACAAGCAAGGAAAGCAAGTCCCAGGAAAGAAGGCAGGCTCTGTTTTCTAACATGCTACCTGAGCAGTTAAAAGAAATCAAAGTCTACTGCTCTCTCACAGACTCCCTACAGCATCTCACAGAACTTTTCCATTTTTCATCTTAAGGTTACATTACTGGCTCTCTGTTTCCTGGGAAATATGTTCTGCTCAGGAGCCCTACACACATACTTTATTTAGGCTTTCAGCCTCAAGTGGATCCACCACACAGAGACTGGTAACTCAAGTGCATTTCCACCCTGTCAAAATGGAGGACACAGTAAATCTGCTAAGGTCACACAGCCACGGTGCACTTTTTTTCGTTTTTTTTCGGGTTTTTTTGTCTTTTTTTCCTAAGGAATCAGTAACCTAGAAAGCATGGTCAAATTACAGCTCCATTTTAAATCTCCATTTTACTTGACCTTCATGGTAAGAGGGACAGAGAACTGCTGCATATAGCTTGGGAAATTAAGCTATTTATGGAGCTACCACTAGTTAGTGAAATTGCTATTTTCTTTCTAATGAAAATTCATCACATATTATTTGATTATTTCCTCTTCCCTGTTTTAAATGCATCCTACCCTTCCTATTCTATTGCTTTGTGTTTTGGATATAATCTGAGAATGTTGCAACAATTAGCTTTTTCATTCAAAGCAACAGATAACTGAAATTATGCTGTCCTTGTGCATTATTTAAAACAACAGTAACCAGGTACATTCAAAGGCCATACAATATTCAATATCATCTTCATAACTTTAATAGACGTTTATACATGATTAATGAGGCTTTTAGTAGCTAGTGCTGTCACAGCTTGGGTAACACCACCTCCAATGAATATTCTAAGGGAAGAGCCTTACTGGAAGTGTCTGAGTGACAAACCTGAAGTAGCAGGCTGCTATGTATTTCTGACAAGAGAACCAAATCCAAAATAAAACAAAACTCTGTCTTAAGGAATTTGAAACTATTTAAAAAGCAGGACATGGGAAGAGACTGCAGTAAGGCATATTTTGTACTACAGATTCACTAACAAAGCTTTTAAAGGGTTTCTAATGTGATCCCACTCCCATGCAATGGCAAATGAATAACTTCTGATATATAAATGCAAGGATGAGTAATATAATTCCTAATTATATCAAGAATATATGAGGCAGACACAGCACTACAGATGTCATACCACAGATTTGAATCTAGAGCCCTGAAACATAAAAGCAAAGAAAAAAACTGCAGAAGACTTTAAAAATCCCCAAAGTTTTTTGCTATGTCATCTCAGCTAGGTCAACCTTTTCAGTGAATAAAAGACCATAATAATTTTACTACTATATGTAGTAGGTATCTTCAAACAGAAACATTCCCAGGTCTGGCAGGGCAATTGGATTCACCAAAGGTAAATCATGCTTGACCAACCTGACAGCTTTCTGTCATGAATGACTATGAATACATGACCAGTTAATGAAGTCTCCCTTGAATTTAAACACAGTATCCCTGTACCCAAGCTGGGATTTTACTGTGTGTACAGGTGGACTACTAGATGTGTGAAAAACTATCCATAATGTTTTCAAAGAGATGATAATGGGCTCAAAGAGAGATGGTACTCATTCGTGGTGTGTCTGGAAGTCCATGTATTCACTGTCCTTGGAGGTTTTCAAGACACTGTTGAATAAAGGCCTAAAAAATCTTGCCTGATTCCAAAACTCCTGCTGATTGGAGCAGGAGTTTAATGGGAGACCTGCTGAGGTCCCTTTCACACTGACTAATTACATGAGTCTATGAAGACACCAGGATATGAGGATTTCTTTAATTTGGTGGAGAAAAGTCTAACAAGAACCCTTTACTCAAATCTATAACCAGATGTACTGAAAAGAAAATTTCCAGCCCTGTGATTAACAAGAGAAACAAGTGCCAGGCAACAGAGAGGACTCCACATTCCTGATGGTTTCAAATCAAGGCACAATGCTGTTGTGAGGCAATTTGTACAATTGCACAATTTGTACAAGTCCAGCACTGCCACCTCCACCATTAAGCCATGTCCCTAAGTGCCACATATACAATTCACATATTCTAAACATTTCCAGTGATGGTCACCCAACCACCTTCCTGAGCAGCCTGCTCCAATGTTTGTCAACCCTTTCCATGAAGAAATTTTTCCCAATATCCAATCTAAACCTCCTGTGGTGCAACTTGAGGCCATTTCCTCTTGTTCTATTGCTTGTTACTCCACCTCACTACAACCTCCACATAAGGCTCAAACATGAGTAAATTTTGAGAGCCACTGTGAAAGAAAACCAAACAAGAAGTCGTGTAAAATAACAAAATGGCACTAACTTTTTGTCCATAATATCCACAAGTTAAGGAAAGTGCTAGCTATTATTCAGTTAAATAAATATCTGACTTTACTTCTTAACCAAAAAAGATTAAATAATCCCCATCCAAAAATTAAGAAAAAAGAAAACTGATACAGAAAACTAACCAGAAGGGTTACTAACTGTATATAATTTCCTGTCCTTTTCCAGTGCAAGGCTTTGTAGTAGGTAATGGGCTTTGTTCCCTGGTTTGCATTTAAGATTAATTCGCAGTGAGAGCTTTAAGTCACTTCAAATACCCTGTAGCAGCAAATTTCAAGATTTGTATTGAGCTCTCTGTAAAAACAAAGGATTCTACCCACAGAGGAATTTAAAAGACCATGGCATTATAAATTGTGGACACAATTAAAATAGTCATTACGACAAAGCAGCATAATATTCTTCTAAAAGCAAAAAGGTGAGGCCTGCATTTGCTCAGCTTTTAAAAATCAAACAAAATCAGTACTGTTCTGCCTGCCAGATCATTATTTTTAAGTATGCAGCTAGCACCCCTTGTATTTCCCATTTAACATGAATCCCACAAGTGTTTCATTCCAGAATGAGCTCATGGAGTTACTGCACATTGAAGTAGAATTTTAAGTACTCAAATAAATTTGCATAAACAAATATTTGTACATGGCATATACCTAATTCAAAATTGTACCCTACACACACTGAAAATCTTTACATGTTCTTACTTGCAACTTAACACGGAACTCCCTTTTGGTTCCAAACACAGCACAGGTTTGCCAGGCAAGGATACATGAAAGAAGCTTGACATTTTAAACCACACCTTTGAAAACTTATCCGATTGTAAAACAGTGACTGAAGGGTTTTTACATGGTTGAAATATTGTTTCATGCTAAGGCAACTACAAAGGCTGAATGGCTTTTTTTTTTACTCTTCCCAAAGTAACATACCTATTGCCCAATATAAAATGCTTCGCCTCCACAACAATCAAAACAAACAAACAAACAAAAAGCTACAAAGTAGCAAAAACCAGGAGAGCCAGAACCCTTGAACCTCACCTAAATGAAGTTTTACTGCTAAACATCTGTAAGGCCAGGAAAAAAACTTCATCAGACAGGCAATTTAAAAGACAAAGTAGTCATTATTCCAAGTCTTGTTATAAAAATTGCTCTTTACATAGCTGCAAGTCAATGCACCTATAAACTGGAGGATTTCCACCTAAAATAAAAGGGGACAGAAAGATATTCTAATTAAAATAATCCACTGACATTCAAATGGATGTGGATCCAAAGTACTTTTATGTAAAGAAGCCTTTTACAGATATTCATTGATTTTCTGTGCTCAGCATATCTGAAATGAGATGTCAAAAATCTTACAGGGCATTGGATAGACCAACTTTCAAAAATCAGAAAATGCAGGGCAAAAATTAATAAAGTGGGCAGGGAGGGAATTCTTGCACTTTTTCAAAGTTCAGAGATGAGTGGAAAACCAAGTAAATGTGGCCAGAAATTAATTCAGCATCTCAGCAGTGAGAACATGGTAAGGGAGGCCCTTTGTTGAAATCTACACCTTGAGAACTATTTAATATGTAAGCCAAACGAGATTTATTTAAATAAAATCAAAGATGACTGACCTACATTTGTCTGCCCAGCTAAAAATCATTCAACCCCCCCCCTCCCCCCC
>VWZN01004070.1:800051-866715 GCA_013396955.1 Regulus satrapa | reverse complement strand
AGAGAGAGAGAGAGAGAGAGAGAGAGAGAGAGAGAGAGAGAGAGAGAGAGGATTAGCACCTCTTATTCTCCCTCCTCACTGTTTCTATATTCTAGTATCTTTTAAGACAATTTGATTCTTTCTATGTCTGGCAATCATCAGTAAGAGCAGAAGTCAAGCCACCCTCAGTCTCACGACAGCAGGACAAAGACTGGGTAAGAGTCTTCAGAGAAGAATTTAGGCAAAAGAGATCCTTACTCTCAAGGCTGAGATTGCTGTCGACTGGATGAAAGTATTTCACCAAAGTAAAACAATCAAACACAAATGACTGAAAGTTTTACTGTGAATATTCATACCTGCAAAGGAAATTCTAAAAGACTCTTCAGCTTTCTATACTGAAGTTTGATTCCTGGAACATTGTGCATATTAGATCTTAAGAGTTTAAAATCAAGAAATCCTTTAATATGTTTTATACCAAAAAACTTTAACTGACACATAACTTTAACTGACACCAAAGCCAAAACAATACATTTGAAATACATTTTTTTTAAAGTTAGTCTAAACAATGGAGCTGCAGGTAAAATAATTCCATATTTAATATTTTAATAACTTTATGCCCCTGCTTGTTCCAAATCTATGCTTTGTTAAGGTTCTCCATGTGTCTCTTAGCTCCTGGGGTTCCTTTCAGGTTGAGACAGGTAGGTTCTTCTGACACAGAAGCAGGGGAATTTTTGACCAAGATTTACCACGGGGGCTATTCCCTGCAGACAGCATAGACAAGGCTGCTCTCTGTGCACCAACCCTCCCCCAGTACTACCTCAGAAAGTTTGCAGCCTTTGGGCACTGCCATCATGCAGTGCCTCAAGAAATACAACCTACATCCCCCCTGCATCATGATATGACTTGGGTGAACTGCGGCAGGTTTTGTGAATCATACAAAGAAAGATAAAAGCACTACTGGGAACCAAGCAGAGGATGTTACGCAACACAGATGGAGCCAGACTGGTCCATAGGGGGCAAGCCCTTCTCACCTCTTAGCCTGCAGATCAGCACATTCTCTGGAGGCCATGTCTTTTGCAATGTAAGATTCATGGTTATAATGCTGGTTTTGTTACCTTCAGGTGGTCTACTCCACTCTTGTACCATGTGCATTAGCTTTTATCATAACCCTACAGGACACAGGGACAAAATATTTTGAATCCAAGGGCCGTGTAAACTGCAGATTAAACAGCAGGTAAAATAAAAAACAAACAAGGCTAATTCAGTTATAACTCTACAGAGGCTGGGATCATGATACTGACCCCAAGGCCAATGCTTCCCCTTCAAGATGAGTTGTACCTCGGTATGTATTGCAACAGAGAGCAGTAACCACTACAGATCACTGTACTCCAAGCAGAGGAGCTGTCTCACTTGCTCATGGGAACCTGTCAGTGAGACAGCATGAAAATATAATGGTTGGGAAAACAATTCTAGCACACTTCTAAAAATAAAACTTTTTGGAACTTTTTTGTTACTAGGAGATATAAAAATATAGGACATAACAATGCAGTTATTTGAAGGGCAAAAAAGTAGTCCGAAGGTTTTTTTATTATTGTTATTAGCTAATGTGATTCAGACAGGTTGATTTTGACAACAAATTACATAATATTGTTTTTCCAAAACTCACCCACAGTTATGAGGACACAGTTTCATAGGACAAGTTTTGTTTATTGTCAAGCTTATACAAACTACTTTTTCAATTGATAAAAAAGGGGTTTTTTTAAAGACTGAAAAGGGCTTAGATGTCTTCAGGTTTTTTTGGCTGTTGTGAATGAAACTTATGGATATATAAAATACATGCAGTGATTATAACTGCAGAGCAGAAAGAGAAGGTAAATCCTTTATTTCTTATGTAACAATGAAATAGCATTGAGAATTGATTGCAAACTGAAAATTAAGAGAATATGCACAAATCCAATTATCTGAAACTTTACACAATATCATCATTTGCAGAACACTACAAATGCTAACTTATAGATACACAAGTTAATAAAAAACTAGAGTATTTTTTTCAGCACTCATTCCTGGGAAAATATGTGTTGCATATATTTTACAGCCAACTTAGAATTTGGTCTTGGAATTTTTAAAGTTAAGCTTTCAATTATTTCTTCTTATTTGTCACAAAAGACTCAAAATTATAAGATCCATTCTGTTTGCCATGTTTAATGGAAATGTCAAGGTACACCTTGTAGTGACTACATTTTTTATTCCATGCTAGTAACAGACATTTAAAATTTGTTCAGCTATTAGAAGGTGCTCTGGTACATAAAGTGAAACCAGCTCAAATGCATGTTTTGGCCGTGTTAAGAATGACAAGGCTGGAAATTTAAACAGTAAGGCTGTTGAAATACCTCTTCTATAACATGCTTAAAATGTCCTAAAGAGTCTTCAGACATTTGCTGGCATTTAGACATAATTTTGTACTTACAGGGTAAATTATGTTCTGAGTGGTTTATTCTTTGGCCCCAACTTTTAAAATTATTTACCTAACAAAAAAAAACAACAAAAAAAAAAACCCCAAAAAACCCAACCCCACCCTGAAAAAACAGAAAGAAAAAAAAAGTGAAAAGGCTTGTGGCAGTAATATGCATTACCTCCAAAATGCATACCCAGTGACTTTGTATTTCAATGGCATCAAGCAACATTAGCTGCATTTCCTTTAATTTTCTTAAAAGGAAGTAGTCTTTTAAAAGGAAAATACATTTATTCCTGAAAGGTTTCAACTTGATTAAATGCTAGTATGGATGTTAATTTTTTGTACTTTGTAAAGTTTATGTACTCTCTTATGGAACAGAGTTTCACATTTGAAAACTTGTGAGATATATTAGCTTCTAGCTCACATACAGCAGCTGGAAGAATGCTTTACTTCTCTAAACAGACTGTGATAGATTAAAGAAACCACTTAATATTTATTGATAAGGATGACCTTAAAATTACATCACATTTGCAGCCAAAGACTTTTACAAACTGATTTTGAAACAGAAACAGTGAAATATACTGAAAGCAACAATGAGCACCATTTAAAATAAGAAAGTGAAGCTTTAGATAATAGGATAGCAGAGTTAAAGACTACTTAAAAGTATAGTAGAGCGAGAAAAGGTTAAAGAAAATGGTGTTCTGGTAAAACGTCCCTAAAAATAAGTTAATATGTCTTCTTTCTGCCCAAGTGACCATTTCAACAGCAAGCATTATCAGCCTTGGCAACCTTGGGTGTCTCAGAACTGAAGAGAGTTCCCACCAGCAGAGGAGGGGAAGAAGGGACTGCTCCTCACATTTTCTTAAACAGCACCTTCAGATCAGAAAGCTCTGAAAGCTTGTCTCTTAAATTATATCTGCAACTATAAAAACCGGCATTTCTCCCTTTTTGAGTAAGTATGAATGCTGAAATTTTACTAGAACTTCAAGAACGAAAAATAAAATATCACCTCCTCATGGCTTCTCAGAAAAATCACAGGGGCTAGTACTATTAACAGGAATGACTGAAAATGCACAGACCTGCTGGATGAGAGTACCAACCATTACTTGATACTGACCACAATTCAGCCCCTTATCATGCAGCTTTTGGCATTACTGGGTGTGATTCAGGCAGAATGTGTCTGCTGTATTTCACCGACTTCCAAACACAGAGTGATGACAAAATGTTTATAAACTCTAAAAAAGATACCTGGAGTAGTTTGCAACCAATCAACGTAGAGATCCTTGAATATTTTAACTATTGAGAAGACCTTACCAATTATCCACATACAGATAAGAATCCATGTTACGACCTTTACAGATTAATATTATAAACCAGTTCTATGAAGTAAAGCAAAAAAATTGTAAAGGTTGACTCATGTCTTCCTAGTGTTTAAAAACACTGGGGAAGAAGCAATATTGAATGTGCAATACAACTTGAGGTATTTTCTTGTCATCTTCAAAGCTATATTCCAAGGTATGATCAAACACTGTACGTGTCACTCTTCTAATACTTGAAGTGATGCTAGCAAATAATTACATGAAAGAATTCAGGGGGAAAACTGGCTTTAAAACAGACATTAATGCAGGGGTTTATCACCTGAAAAACTGTGAAACACTACAACATTTCTTTGGGAGAATATTTTACTACTTTTGATACTAAAATACTTTAGCAATATAAAGAAAATTGTTTTAGCTATTCACATCCCTCTTTGAAGGTCTCAATTTTTTTAGCATTTCCAAGATTCCTGTAGCATATCCTGATATAAAGATACCCAGATCATTAAATTAAATGTATAATATTTAAGTATCTTTGGGTTTCCTTGGGTCTTTAAGGTAAAAAATTTCGGAGTCTACGGAAAATTCATTACCCAGCAAATCTATGGCAAAGTTAAGAAAAGCAGCCAAAGAGCCCAACTGCAGTGAAAATCTCATCTAAGCAATACCTCAATCTCATTAATATTTTACCACAGTAACTCAATAATATTGTCTAAGTGCCACTAACAAAGATTAATGAATCAGATCTACACATTTTGTGTATTTTTTAAGGTTAGTTTTTTTCTTATAACATGCTGGATTTTCTGTTTAGGTTTTATTGCCATCTGTGAGGTTACGAGATATTGGATAAAAACATCTAAAATTGTTTTGCTACATGAGTAATATAAATGACTTGGAGGCATAAGAATTCTAAAGTTTACAAGGAAAAAAGTTCAATCTGCATGCTAATAGCAATAATACTATCAATTTAAACCCTACAGCTACCATGACATATGTCTCACAAATTCAACCTGTATTCATTCTGGTGAATCAATGTGGAAAAACACTGGGAAGGAGACAGTTTCAGCTACAACTGAGAAAGAATTCAATAAGTGAGTTTACATCAGCATTTTAATTCAAAGGAAAAACACCTTCATTGCTTTTGACACAATCTCCCCAAGCTTTCCTTTTTATTCTCTACTGAGCTACATAATTGAGGAGGAGGAGTCTGAGAGGGGACAAACTGGATACCCTTAGGATGGAACAAAACCAGAAGATACATTCCAGAGGGTATGCTAAAGGATGCTCAGCTGCTGGGACAAAACTGCAACTAGACCACTGTAAAAACCTTGAATGAATGCAGCCTGTGTGTCTGGTCCTCTGCACTGACTATTTCACTCCACACATCCACTCCTACTGGGCCTCAATAATTGTTAACATGGACAAAGCTGTACCACATCAAGCTGAAGAGAACGCTGAAGCCACACAAAACATGAGGCAAAGTGAAAAAGAACAGTTTCATATAGCTGTATTAATGAGGAACAAGTCACAGGCTGTGGAGCTGTCAGAAAACTCAACGGCTGGGATCAAGTGCAAGCTTTTTCTTAATCTAAAAATTAGGCTATAAAAGAATTCCCTTTTTAATCATCCCAGTTATAACCTGTCTTGTGCTGAAGCAGAACAGCTCAGCTAACTAGGCACTAAATAAATGTAGCTTATTTGGGGCATTTTCCTGCATTTACATTTACAGCAGGCAAAGGAGGTAAATTACTTATTTAGCATCAACACTTTCTCCCTTCAAATCTAAACTTCTAGACCAGTTAATTCCTCAAACGTAGCAACGAATTAGACTCACTCTAACAACCAGTTCTTCAGAAGAACTTTCTATACTGAGAGACGCACAGAAATTGCTCGGGCTGGTGTTGCCGAGTTCCAGGCGGGAGGGAGGGAGGGAGGCGAGCCGAAACCCCGCAGCCCGATGCTGCCGTCCTCGGCGTTGGTAAGCGAATGCCGGAGCTGCAGGAGCAGGAGGAGCAGGAGGAGGAGGAGGAGGAGGAGGAATGGCGAAGCGCGTGTGCGGAAGGCGGCCGAGCGATGCCCGGGCGGGCGGCAGGCGGCGCGTCCCCGGCACGGACCGCGACACAGCCCGGCCCCGCCGAACGGAGGAACCGGCTGCACAAAAACACCGCAAAATACACAGCGGCCAGGCAGGGCGAGAGGAAAAAACCTCCCGCTGAATGGGAGAAGCGAGCTGGCTTACCCGCGGAGTGCAAGTAACAGTAATACTGTGTGAACAAAACTTAAGTTACAGCCAAAATGGCAAGATTTTTACGTTTTTCCTCTTCCCAGAGCAGAAATTCCTTCTTGTGAGACTACGCCTACGGACTTGAGCATAGGAGGATCATATCTTATAAGTGGTGTGCAGACAGAGCAAGTTCTTGTCCCTACAGACCTTCGGTGTGAAAGTATGCAGAAAGAAAATACTCTGTTCTTCCATAGTACAGGATAACAAGACAGGCTGGTGTGCCTTGTGTATGATCAGTCTAAGCTTGAAACGTGACCTTAGAAATGGATTCCGAAGACCCAAGTTCATCACCACAACTGCAAATCATTGCTCTTTGAAAGCATTAGTATTACCACAGAGCCCTGCATGCCATTATCAGATGCTCTTTCCCAGATCACCACCTAAGAGAACATACCAGCTCAGGCTCTCTCCCTCTTCAATAAATTCTTTAGCAACATGCTTCGACATCACAGACAGTCTGAAACTAAAGATTAGGAAAATACCATAATTCTCCTTTGGGGATTTTTTTGGTTTGTTTTTGGTTTTGTTTGTTTGTTTTTTGAGTTTTTCTTGGGGTTTTATTGTTTTGTTTAAGGGATGATTATTTGGGGATTAATTTTTTAGGAAGTTCTCAGTGTCACACTTAAACAGTCATTAGATTTTTTTTTTTTCCCTCAAACTTGAAAACATAGAAAGCTCTAAGGATTTTTTCAGAGATCTGTTTTGCACTCCTATAACTTGGCATGTGCCAAATATTTAGTGCTGAAATACAGCTCTGGGAAATAAATGAAACATCATATCCAAAAGGAATGGCATTTTTCATTGCAGCTTATAAATGTACTAAGGGATAAACTAAATTTTTAACAAAATAGTCAGAATCGATCTCACACATAAAACTTTTAACACAATCTTTAAAAAGAGAAAAATAAAAATAATTATAAAAAAAGGACAGAAAACACGTGCAAAACAGCTCTGTGTGATGCTACTCAAAAAGCAAAGAATGTATGTTCTTCCTGTGCTGGGGGACAGACAGGGCTCAGGGCCACCAGCTGGACACTGTCTAGCCTAAGGATCACTAAGGTCTGACCTTTCCCTGTCCATCCCTACTCATTGTTGCCTAAGAACCCAACACAGACCTAGATTTTGCCCGCCCACTTGAATCCTTTCCACTGACAATGCACATTCTTACAGTATTTAAAAACTGCTATTACAATAATCATCTCGTTCTTTCATTCCAAGCTTACGTGGGTTGCTTTAATTTAACACTGGCCACCCTGTGCATAGGAGCAGGAACACAAGCAGGTGTCTCATGTTATGTGCATAAAGAATTGAGAGAACTAACCTGAAACAATTCGGGTTTACATTTCTGCTTTACAGACATGGAAGTAAATGCTCCTTTTTACGAGTTATGGGGCTGATTTACACAATCTAGGCTTTATGAAAACATATGCACTAATTTTCTTCTTTCATTAACAGTATCAGGGTTTTAGGGTACAGCACCAGAGCTGTGACATGGGACTGTGGTCACAGAAGGGAAAAAGCAGTCTCACAGGGGAGCTATGTAAAATAATAAACACTTGAGCTAACATCACTTTTCCTGAGACAGAATTTGACTTTGCTTTGCAGAAAATCAGAAAAAGGGAGTTTCCAGACTGAATATGAGTTTTGCAAATAAAATAGTACAAAAAGCTTAGCACTATTTTTCAATACCCAAATAGGAAGATGGCAAAAGCAAAAAGGACACTAATGAAGCTGATAGGAATGACCTTACAAGCTGCTGCCAAATCAAAAAATTAAAAAAAAATTAAAAATCTGTAATGCTCACACATTGACAACAATCACAGCTTCCCTTGATACCTGGCAACTGCAAATCAGAGACACCTCCTTCCACACATGCTTAGTTCATACTTTACTCACACTCACACTTAAGTCTGACACTACAATTATTAGTTTAGACCTCCACAGTTCTCACATTTAGACAGCATGAATAACTTATCAGAACACCCATGGAAAGCAGTGGCTGAGAGATACCCTACTGCTTTTTAGGAAGGCAGCAGAAAATTCAAAACAGAAAATAAAGAAATAGAAGGTGGAAATCTAGATCTACATCATGGAAGACAAGCTATTAATTATTTATTGAAGACAATCTTGCCATTATATTTTATCAAATCCCTAAAAGAAAATACCTTAAAAAAGGCCTATTAACTTTTTTGTCATGTTTTAGCTTTGAAGAAACAGAAGGTAACAATCATAGTTTATGAAGAAATTGAAGTATTTTTACAAAGGCTTTTTTTGGGAATCTAGAGGTCAATACTGTAGGAAGTCCAAAATTAAATATTTATTTTTAAAAATATGCTTTGCTATTGCAGGATGTCTACCTTTTAATAAAACCCCTTTTATAAAGACTGAACAAGACATGACTGCACAGAGTACTAGATAATCACCATCCGGGCTTCCTTTTCCACAACCTTTGTTGGACCAAATGACCTTTTAAGACCTTTCTAACCTGGGCACTTCTCTGATTTTACGAAACAAAAAATAGCTCATTTTGTATTAAAGGTCACAAGTTCTAGATTCAGAGACTTTCACAGAAGCCATATGCACTCAAAACAAGGTCTTACAAAGTCTCAAATTCAGAAATAAAATTAATACAGATAGAATTAGCACCTAGCTTCAAATATATAGTTTTTAAGAAGTTATGACCTACATTATAATGCAAAAATAGGCTCCAGAAGGGAAAGGTCGGGTCACCCCTTCTCTCAGTAAAAAGAAGTCAGGGCTTGTAGAAGTATTAAAAATATCTTGTACAATTTTATTTTAATTTTAGTGGGTTTTTTAGAAATCACTTTGAATCATCTTCATATTGTTTGGCAAATACCAAGGTTTTGGAAAGGAAATTAAAGACCTTTTCTCTATCTGAGCTCAAATGAAAGCAAGGTTGCTCCATCACTCTCTAGCTGTGATCTCAGCCCTGGAAAAGCAAGAACTAATCATAATATACAAGAGTCTGTAAATAGGAAAGACAATCTGCTATCACTCACATATATTAGCAAGAAACAAAAATCTTCTATAAAAGATTAGCTGTTATTGCTGAATAGGTATTCTGACTCACGTTTCTAGCAATAATAATGCCTCTTAGGAAAATAAATAAGCATCCTCCAATCTCTTCAAAAAAGTAATTTCTCCCATATAATACATAATCTCTTCTGGTTATTATGTATGTAATATATGCACATTCTTCCTCTCTTTCAGATTATTTATTTACAATATAACCTAATGAAGCCAGTATCTTTTGTCTTTTTCTTAGTCCAGGATGCTTTCATAAGGAGCATAAAAGTCTAATTTTTCAGGCAAAGATTTCAAATAATAAAGGACCAGAAAAAGCTCAGAAAGCCAATCGTATCCTGGGCAGGGTGAGGGAAGTGCCAGGCACAGGAGGGTCATTGACCTGGAGTGAGTCCATCCATGAAGATGATCAGAGGGATGGAACACCTCTCCTACAGAGAAAGGCTGAGACAATTGGGTTTATTCAGCCTGGAGAAGGCCTTAGGGTGACCTAACTGCAGCCTTCTGTACCTGAAGAGAACCTACAAAAAAGATGGAGAGGGATTTTTTTAAAAGGCCATGTAGTGACAGGACAAGAGGAAATGGCTTCAAACTGAGATCAGGTTGAGATTAAATATTAATAAGAAATTCTTTACTGTGAGGGTGCTGAGGTACTGGAACATGTTGTCCAGAAACATTGTGGGTACTCTATCCCTGGAAGTGTTCAAGACCAGGTTGGATGGGGCTTTGAGTAACCTGGTCCAGTGAAAGATTTCCCTGCTCATGGCTGTGAGAAAATGAAACAGAGGATATACCAACAGCTTTTACAATGTGTCTCTTCCTTTTCAGAACAAGAAAGGACTTGAGGGACCTACAGAAGGGACTACAGAAGGGACTACAGGGACTCAGTAGTCCTAGGGACTACAGAAGGGACTACAGAACTCACTTGTACTGTAGCAAAGGATGTTTCTTCATCCCATCAATCAATTAAATGTAGAGAGAGTAGGACTAAGTAAAAGTTTGAATTAAGTATGAAAGGACCAAAACAAACAGCTGAAGAATCAGTAAGAGCTATCCCACGTTGATGGGCACCCCCAAACACACCATTTATCAACTGCACTTCCATATGCAGTTTCTCAAGAGGTCTAGTTTAAGAAAGTAAAGAACAAAATTAAATCATTAAGAGAAGGTGACAGGAAGATAAAGAACATGATTAGAGCTATAAACCACCCAGACAAGGACAGTACAGAAATCAGCAGCATTGCCTACTGACTTACAGTGACGCTACAGAATGAAAAGACTAAGATTGCAATCGCTGTCAACTCCTAAAGAGTACAAAAGGTAAATTCAAAAAAACCCCCATGTGATCACCAATCAAGGAAAAAAAATGCAGAAGATATGATGAGAACTTAAATAGTCAGCTTCTTCTATCCTTCCTGTCCCTGTAAGTAATTCCAGCCCCATCACCTGATCACACATTTTGATGCTTCTGAATACGTGCTAAGAAAATGAAATCAGTGATAGGGAAAATGTGTTTTGTTGAAGTAAAATTACTTTTCCCTTCTATAGGCCTTCCCCATTATATTTTGTCACACTAGTTGCTAAACCTGTGATCACTTGTGCTCCCAGGCCAGGGCACTGAAAAAAGTCATACCATGCCTTGTTCCCAGCAGGAAAGCTACAGCACTAGCTGCAGAAGCCAACACGCTTGGGGATGCTGAATCATAGGATCCCATTCACAAATGCATGCTTACTGCATAGTCTCATGGGAAAACATATGCCACACAATCAAGTAACTATCCCTAAGCATCTTACATGCTGGGATTTTAATAATTAGGCAAATCTGCTCATAAACAGGAAAACAAGCTATGTGTCACTCAAGTATAAATACCCTTGTCATGCAAGCCTTTTCTTGCTGTCTTTTATTAAATGGATGACTAGGAAAGGATACAGCAACTAAATGTTGTACAGTCAATAAAAGTCAGTAACAACTACCATTATTACTTGTACTAATGCAGTAATTAATTCTCTTTGCTCACACATGGCAGCTTCCTCTAATGGAGCTCCATCCATAAATACCAAAACCAGGCAGAGTCCTTCCTCCAGTGGCAACAGGCCATGATCTGTGATGTGTGCAGATCCAAGTCCTACCCCTGCTGTCACTGTGAAATTCCATACAGTCATGGTAAAGACAGAGTGACAACAATGAAGCATCTACACTTTTGTTACAGTTCAGACACTGGTTAACAGTGATCCCAGAAACATTTTTGTTCTCCCTTCCAATTCCACATATGGAACCATGCTTACAAACACGACAGCACATATACACTCAATTATATTATTTAACTTCTTCCTGCTGTAAGCACCTATGGCAAATGAATGGATTCCTTACTGCAATTGATGGAGCAGTAACAACTTTTAAGCAAACAATAACATGGGCCACAAAGAGCTTGAAAGCTGAAAGGCAAAACAAAGGAAGTCAATTTTCCACAAAGCTCTAGTATGCAAAATTGTGGAAGCATTGGTAAGTAAAGCATGTTACTACATAAGTAACCTTATATACTGTAAACACTTGATGCATGGTTAGTGCTTTCACATCATGCACATTAACTATTACTGTTTGAAGTTTTAACTCAATAAATTACAGCTTCTCTGCCTCTTTAAAATAAGGTTTTTTTTTCTTTTGAAAAGTATTAAAACGTAGGATAAGGCAACATTTCATTAACATGCAAGTGTTGAAAATAATGAGCCCACACAGTCATAGTTCGCAACACAGACATTTTTACTTTATTTAAACAAAACAAAAAGAAGTTGGATGGGGAAAAGAAGAGCCTTAAGAGAAAAGAAGCAGACTATGTTTGCTCTAATGGGAGGTAAAGAAAGAACAAAGGAACTTCTGACCTCAGGCACAGCCAAAAATAAAAGCAGTAATGTGGTTTCTTTCCTCACACAATTGCTGACTCTGTATTCACTTATTCCCATTACATACCATTCAGATATGCAAAGGAGCTAGTAATTTCTTCAGGGGAAGATTTTAGCCATGTTATTTATTAGCTAGGAAATAATTCCTGACATATGCTGAATTTTTGACAGACTTGCTCGGTTTTGACTCAGCCTTTTGATAATTATACAGCAGCAGTGCCTATGAATACAAGTAATTTCTCTTTGCTTCTTATGCTATGATTATTCCAGAGTTCTCCTGATAGCACTTACTGAGTCATTTCAAATACTATTCATTTTTTTTAAAATTTCTACCTATTCATATTACTTGTGGGTTTAAGCCAGCTTGTTTTGTCTTTGTCTCAAATAATGGCTAGATTTTTAACATCCATAAAAATGTCTGTGTAGTGATGAATGGTATTGCACAGACCCTCTGGAAGCAGGAATTGTATGTATTTCTTCAAGTGTTACACCTCAACTGGCATACCTCTGTTGAGCCTTCAATATTGTCTGTCACTTCATTCCATAATACACATACACAGTTCCTAGGGTGACAAAGTTTTTTGAATCATTGCTTCTGGGAATCTAATTTAAGACATCCTAGAGGGAGGTCCCACTTCCATAAAACAGAATTAATATTCCATAGAAATCAGGCCCCTTTCAGTTAAACTCACATGCTTGACAGGCTAAAAACAAGCAAAAGAAAACTAGAGTTTTTTGCAGAGGAGAACTCTTGCATCATTGCTGACAGAAGAAAACTGGCCCCTGAAACACGTTATGCCACCAAGCCTGAACTGTAGTCATGAAATATTGAGCCTAAAGCCCCATCTACGGCAACTCTGAGTCTGTACATTGTGTACTTTCTTTACCCTCTGCATACTTCCTTCTGAACCATAATTTAATTCATTGGAAAGCTTAATGTACATAAAGGATAAAACCACAACAGCAGAGTGAAAATTTCTTTACAAAGCATCACTGAGAAATCAGCATGGAAACTCAAAGGAACATTAGGTACACTAGCAGTTAGGTAATTGAAAGGTTAGAAAGTGACTGAAAAAGCTGCAGCCATCTGGTCATTTGCTTGAGAACAACTTCATCGACAACCTTTCCCAACCCCCCTGCTTCTTTTTTTTGACATAATCAAGCATTCTCAGAGTCTCCTAGCTACTGTGGTGCAAAGAAGTGGAAGGTGAGAAAGTAGTAAAGAAAATGGAGCAGGAATTGAAGAGGAGCTGGATACTGAGAGGCTAGCTTGATAGATGCTCTAGCCCTTTGTCAGGATTTCCACTTAAGTACGGAGACTGAGGGCACGACACACAACACTGCAGCCAGACAGCACTGACAGTGACTCTTCCAACAGCCAGTCTCCTGTGATCTCCCAGTAAATGAGAGATTGTTATCAAAGGCAGCTCAGCTCTCTAGGAAAAGAGAAGCGCTGAGACACCAGAGCCATAAGGATCCCATTTTAGCTGCAATGGCAATAGCCATAGCTGCACTGCACACGGGAAGAATACAGTGCAACAGATCGGCGTATATGTTACTTTGTTCAGCCATCCACACTTTGCATTTCTTATTCAAACTTCAGCTCTTTCTAGCCTAAACAAAGGAAGAAATATCGTACTCTTCCACAGTGCTCACAGCGAGATGTTCAGCACTTGTAGGAAGCTGACACAAGATGGTAACAATCTCAAAGGGCAAACAAATTTGTGTTATGGTGGTGGCAGGAGTCTTAACATTAAATTGCAGAAATTCACATCTATTAGTATCAATTGCATTTCTATACTATGGGGATTCACTTACAAGATCTCTATTTTTAGAAAGCTAGCTGCATCATGGGCATTAGAGCAGCCCCAGCTAGTACCAAACAATTCCAGACAGTTACTTTTAATTAGTTCCAAGTGCCTTTTCAAGTGAGGGGAAGAGGAAGGTGTACTACAAGTGGTTGTTTACACTTGCAGTACCATGTCTCCCATGATGCCAAGTGCAGTGGGACCACCAGGAAGCTTTCTGCACTGAGCAGAAGACACCCTCCACCCCTGTTCTCTGCACAAGCTCTGCATGCTGAGAAGATGCTGCATTCTACAGCTGGCAGTTTCTGGAGGCTTTATGTGGGATGCCAGATGGTGCAGCTACCATGTAGACACCAAAACACTGATGCCACTACGTTGGCTACTGAAGTCAGATCACTATGNAAAAAAAAAAAAAGGCTGTTAACTTCATAAAAATCTTTTCAGGTCTAGTTTTTGGCTAATTTCTGTCTCAGTTCAGTAACTGCTAGAAGGCCATAATTCCAACAGCTGTTAAGATGTTGGAGTTTTTTTCCCCCTTTTCTCTTTGACAAAACTTTCAAATGGTGTAATTCCTCCCATGAGCATTCTGACTATGATATGCCATTATACGCTGGGAAGCATCTTCCATTAACAGAAACTCAGTGACTGCAGCTACAGTAGCGTGCATCAGAACAACATGTCCATCCTTATTCCATGTTTCCTGTGCTTTATCTCTTTGCTCTTGCAAGTAGCAGCAGTAAAAGTTGGAGCCATAACTCTCCTTGACAGCACCGTATTTAAGGCTGCACCCTTTCAAAACGTGTCTTGGAGAGATGATATATTAAACAAAGTACTTCAGGCATGGATGGAGCTGTCTGTCCTTCTTTGTCAAGGGAATAGAACAAGATTTGAAACAAACCCCTCTGAGCGCTGGAAAACCTTGTTTCTGTATTCCATTATGAGACACGAAGTATGAGCAATGATGTGCAGCATCTAAGTTGTTACATCACTGGTCCAATGAGTGGGGCTGATATTACAGCATGCAAGAACACAGGCAGTATAACAGCAGAGACGCTTGTACTTAGGCACTTTGCCCTGGAGAAATGGTGCATCTCCCATATGAGGTCCATAACCTTGGATTTTCAAAATGATCTGGTTTGTCTGCTATGGCCATTTATACCTTTCAGGGGAGGAAAAGCAACTATCCAACAGATGCTGTCAAAACAGTTCACAGTACTGGCCTTGAACCTGCAAATAAAACAGTGCGTGTGTTTTCTGTATCTCCTAGTTAAGTAACAGGCTCAGTATCACCTATTGTCAATGCAGTCCTTTTCATAGTCTCTGAAAGAAGAGGAGAGCAGAACGTACCACAGATAAGCAAAACAAGCCTGCAAATACACTAGATATGGCTTTATACATCTCTACTTTCCAGCAATGAACTACAGACTGAGGCCAGTCCTTGAAAAAATGCTTTTTTATCACTGGGGTAATTCCACTCCTTTAGTAAAGCCAAGTTAGGCTTCCCCCTACCTAAGGGGGTAGGGGAAAATAAGGAGCGAGAAGGGACAAGTTGTGAGAACAACTTGGGGGAAAAGAATGGCAAACACAAATCATGAACTGGTTTATCCCCACACCACTGTGACCTTATATATATAGTTTTTTTTACAACCGTGTTGTAGTAGAATTTAAAATTAACTTTTTTCCCCTTATGATTTCAAACTTCAACTTTAGCCTTGCTAGGAAGACTGTCAATTCTAGAACAGCAGTTAGGAGGTACACCTGACCCAGTATCTCTAAACATCAGGCGGAAAGATAATGAGCTGAGTCTTTCCTTCAGAATCCTGGGATAGCAACAGGTACCAGAATTTTATTTTCTTCATTTTCTACAAGGTCTTATCAATTCTGATACTAAGAAACATATTTTAGAATAAAAATTACAATTTGATCTCAGTTTCGATCCAATGAAATTAAGAGACAAACTGCTGATGGCTTAATCAGATTATCAGCATATATCTATAAAATCCACTAGAGTTCACGAAATGTACTTGTTTCAGTCTTCAAGAAAGTAGAAAGAAACCACATGCATTCTCCAAGACAAAACTGATTTGCTGAATATAAATCATGGATCAAAATAATTGATACGTGGCCACAAGATTGGCCAAAGGTCTGTTCATATGAGTAAATGCTGCAGTTATCTCCATATCTGAAAACCAGATCAAACAGGCCAAAAGGTATTGAAAATTATCTTGTGAAACTATTTACATGGGAATTCGACTGGAAAGACTGAAAACCACACTTTGCTTGGCACAGGGTTTTGTAAAGTCCCGAACCCACACTGCTAGTAAGGCACAGTTGGCAGAGGTGGGAAAAGAAAACCCCTCTGAGACAACTAGATAATTTTTCAGGTTTTCTTTCTATTAAGTCTTTTTTCCAGTCAGGAAACATGGATTCATATTGATAAAATCCTTTGTATGACACAAAATGAATTCAGGACTGTGATTTACCTGATTAAAATTATTTCTACAAAACTTTTTAAAAATAAAAATATATGTAATACATACCTTGAAATTTATTAACCTTGATTTACTATTAATGGATATACATTTGTAGCAATTCCTTGCCACATCCAAATGCCAGGACACTACTGAGGGTGAGAAGGAGCAACCTCCTTCAAAAGGCTAACATCCAAGGACAGAGAAGGAAAAAACATCAACTTTCCTAATTTAGATGATATTCCACTACTAAGAGAAGAAGAGGTGTAAAGCAGCCACCTTTAGCTCACTCCTGTGCCTATCACTTCTACACCTTGTCCTAATTACAGAAAGCTTTAATTTTCAGATGTTCTATACTGCAGTCACATTTGGGACATGTAAATATCAAGTCAGAATCGAAATTCAGTGGCTGTGGCTTAAGCAGGAGGCACCCATCCAGAGCTATAGGACACGGCGACATTCCCTGAAAGTCCTGGGGCTTCTCCTGTAGCAGCTAATGAACAGCTGAAAGAGCAGCAGCTGCCCAAGAGTTATTTTTGGGGGTTAACTGAGATTGTTCACCATATGTGGAGACCCGATTGAGACTACCCCTCTGCCCTTTCAGTCACCTGGTTTCAAAGCTACTACCATGTTTCCTACAAATCACTCATTATAGCCCTTATCATTGGCTATCACAGAAGTCTGAACACTAGAAACTCAAAAAGCCCTAAATCAAGTAAGGTGCAGCCAAACTGCTAATGTAGATAAAGTGCCATGATTCCATCAAGATGCTTTTGTACTTGGAAGATGATATATTTTAAGGTTTAGGGGACAGTCTGTGAAGTTACTCTTTTCTCAGCCCAGTCTCTGCCCTGGTGACCCAAATATTAAAGCACATGAGAGGAGTGAAAGGGCTGCATACTTAACTGGCAACCCTAACTTCAGCAGTGTAATAATTCCTACCACAGGAGCTAGGAGGATGCAATCCATATTCCTATTACCTTTCTTCTTTAAAAAGAAGAATTAGGCTATTTGCATTTATTTGATCACTACAGAATTAGGCACACGTGTATACAAACTCTGAAGTTGCTGGGAAATCCAATAATACTATTTACATCTAATCAAAGTAAACAATCAATACCTACTTAAAATCTCATATTTTGCTGCAACAATACTAAGCATTTTGAAAAACAATCCAAAAAATCATACTTTCATATCATGTTCACAAGAAAATTGATATACATGATCTAGTGAGAATAGCACTTTGTTTACAATTTCTGAGGAAAAGTAATTTCACATCAATTTGATTTGCTCTTTATGCTTGTAGTCTATCAACTGATAAGAATTTTAACCAGTTTAAGGGCACAAAAGAATGAGCATCAGTATTAAGCAGGAGAAAAAAACCCTTGTATGTACAGTTACACATATATAATTTTTCTAATAATCACCTCTGTCATTACAATGTGAGCATGAGCTTGTCTCTGGCACTGGAGTATAGATGACGTGCATTTTCAAATATTCATCCCAACTGAGTGTCACAATTAAAAAGTCTGGTTGCAGACCAGACTGCATAAGCAATTAGGTCTCCGTGTAGTCCAAGGGGTTCATAAGCTCAACACACATTCCAGTCCATAGGGACAACGGAAGATAAAACAGAACAAATGCAGCCAGTTTTAGCTATTGATAAAAATGGAAAAGAATTCAGAGTAATTCTGAGAGAAAAAGTAGTTGCAGTGGAGTAAGTTCAATAAACAGAAAAAGAATGCTTCCAGAGCACAAAACAGAACTAGAGTAACACTGTTACAAATGTAGTTGTTCTCATTCTTAGAAAACACATGCCATGAGCAAAAACACACTACTACCTTGTTAAAACCAAACTTCACCTGCATTTTTAATTTAGTTTCCTAAAGAAACAAAGCTTGTGCAATTACTTTGTTGTTTCTAATAACTTCAGTACCTGTTGGGCACCTTGTATCCTTCATTTGTTCTTGTATCATCATTCAAAAGCAAGAACTATCAAAAGAAAGCACATGTCCCTACAGCAGAAGTCTTTTCTGCTTCTGAAATTTTCTGTTTAAAGATTGTGGGCCACTAGTTTTTTTTAAATTTTGGACCATCTACCCTGTGATTTTAACAAGATTATACTAGGGAAGACTTTGTGCTGTACCTCCATAGTTTGCACACACTTTTTAGGGTACAAAGACTGAATAGCACCATGAGGCAGGTAGGGAAGAAGACTGAAAACAAAACAAGACTGATAATCTTGCCTGGTGAATTTTTGAAAAGGATTTTTGAAAATTAATTTTCTGCAACAGTTGCTTTATACTTGCCCAGGATTACAGTACATGAATTTCCTCCCCTTGCCATATAGACACCGCCTAAAAAATGATGTTTCAATTTCCCTGCTTAACCACAAGCCCTCCCCTGACTGCTGCTCATTGCATTTTGCAAGCAGTGTCATCCACCAAACAGAAGGCAAACCTGAGGCAGAGATCACTTAGGATCATGAGCAAATCTACAGAGGAGGTGAGAATTTAGGAGAACAACTGCTTATTGTACACTGTCCTAAACCACTCCTGCTCTCTTTACAGCCAAAAGGACTGCCAATACCAGAAACAGTAGGTAATGTGAATTCTATAGGTAAGTGAAGACAACTGATAGGAACTCCCCACCTTGTTCAACTGCTTCTCATCTAGCTCCTGCCCAGCCAAAGGGATGAAAGGATTCACACCCTCTCTGTCCCATTTCCTGCTTTCCTTATTCTGGCTGCGAACAGCACTCAGGGAAAAAAAAAAAATACTCAAACTGTCCAAATCAGTACAAGTTATTTGGTAATTTCAATAAATTCAAAGCACATAGGAAAAGGAGGATTCAGTTGCTGTTATAACTGGCTTGTACTAAAAGGATATAGAAAGTACACACTGTCTGCAAACATAAGTAACCAAAATTTATCCTAAATATTTTCATTTTCAAATAATCCAGAATTTCAGGAATAGGAACCTTTTTAACAGCATCCAATTATTTGGAAGCATATCACAAAATTCTGTTTGTTTCTCAGCACCTCCAAAGCCATCCAACCCACCTACAGAATCATGGAATTATGCATGGACATGACAAAAACATACACACTTCTTACTCTTTATATAGACAGTCTGCATTTGTATTAAATAGAACACACACGACCTGTTTAAGTCTACTGTGTTCACACTTGTGTCAATAAATGGGTTGACATTTCAAAATATACACACTATACACATAGTATTTTTAAGAGTAGACAATATATTTCGAACAAAACATTAGATATTAATTACAAACACTTTTAAAAGAACATCAACAGCTTGTCCACTTTGGAAGCAAAAAGGAGAAAGTTCTGAGCCAATTTATCTCAAAAGATGTCCTCTTCCATTCAGTTTTATCAGTTAGCTTAGAGAAAGATGGGCAGATGTCTGAGAGTCTGTTGATCAGAATGGTCAAATATTTGATTCTTAATTTTCACCAAGTACAGAGCAGATCCAGTGGAATCTGTCAACGCAGTGTTATAGAGCAACAGTGTCAATAAGCAAAGATCCAGATCTTGGTTATATAATTCAGACTTAGGGAAAAAGAACAAGTCCTCTATGGTTCTCCAGAATCTCCTCTGTTTTCATCAACTGTCTAGAAACACCTACAAATCTGCCAAGTCCCTTACTCCTTTGTCTGAAATAGGATGCAAATAAGCTGCATACCTCAATGTCTCCCAAGAAACACTTCTGTTGCAAGTACCTAGCACAGAGGATTGAGATAGAGAGACATAATCTGAATTTATCTCTCCTGCACCACACAACTTTCTGCATTACCTTTTTCCCCTTGCAAGACTTTTCAGAGCTGT
Source organism: Regulus satrapa (assembly GCA_013396955.1). Lineage (NCBI taxonomy): Eukaryota > Metazoa > Chordata > Aves > Passeriformes > Regulidae > Regulus > Regulus satrapa. The sequence goes on along the minus strand of VWZN01004070.1, from coordinate 846,609 downwards.
ATTTTTTAAATCATTTGTGGAGAAAAACCACATAGAGACTTTCACCTCTTCTATTAGGTATGATTGAGATCTGAAGTGACTGCAGATTTGTTTCTTCTAAAGGTCTTCACTTCTTTTCTTGTGAAAAGGAATGCTTGTCTCTCTAGGTATTTCCCATTCATAACTTCTGGATAATTTCATCTAAATTTGACAGAGTGTCAGCATTTTCAATAGATTAAATTCTTGCTAGTTTCATGAAAATCAGCAAGGAAGAACACAGGAAGAAGAAAAAAGTGAGCATTCCCAGTGAAGGAAGGTAATTGCACCTCAATCTTTATCCAACACTTTAGCATGTAAATGGGTTTGCACTAACCACCCTGTCTGTTGTTAATTCTCCAAGTAAGTAGGTGATATGAGTGGGATCTGTGAATGTTTTGTAGAGAGGTAAATTAGGATAACAGGATACATTTCAATAGAAAATCAGTCCTCATTAGTTCAGCTGTTTATGAAGCATCCTGTTTTACATTTAAATTCCACGTTCAGTGTACTATTGAGCACTGTGGTTAGCAGAACAAATAGTGTTTTGACATTAGAAGAGATTGAAAACTGAACCATCATAAAAGAGGGAGAAATTTAGTCAGAGTTATGACAACTCCTTACTGATATAAAACCCAGAAGATCCGTAAAGAGCTATCAGACAGGAGTCTGAAAAGCAACTAGTTGAGGAGTGTCATATAAGTAGAGATTTGAGCTTCCTTGCCATCCTGAATGAATGCCAAATTAGAATGTCAGGAAGAAGGGATTCAAGAACCCTCTCAGTTATGTTCGTAGTTCAGAGTTTAAGAGTCTCCTTCAACAAATAATGCAACTATCCAGATAATAGCCTAAACATCTACTTTGTATATTTCAAGCCTTTGCAACTCTGATTTTTTTGCCACCAGGTCAAATGAGAGAGTAGGAACATCCTATTCTCCAAGAGCAGCAATGCTGTCCACTCTAAGAAAACACACGAATTTACGAGGGACTTTTCTACACAGCAGTCTTTGTAATGGACTTAAAAAATATTATCTTCAATCTTTTACAGACTATCAAATATTTAAATGTCTCATAATCCAGCAAAGAATTTTTGGCAATGTGTTTTAGACCTCAAGGATGGAACTTTACTTCCTCTCAGCATACACGGTTCTTCCCAGGGCTGTGCTGTTCTCTACACAAGGCATTCACAGAAGGCAGCAAACCACTCCTCTGCCACTACTTCAGTAACCAGAGAACCCAAAGCAATACCTCCCCTCTGCTCCTTTTCCCATTACAATCACCTTTTCTGAACACAGTATGCAGTGTTCTGGATGTACAGCATTGCAGGGAAGCTACAATAGTACAATGGTTTCATTATTTCCCAATTTTGCAAAAACACCTTTCCTGCCTGATCCTTTTTAAGATCATGTTTACTCTCCTTTCAGATTGGATCACACACAGAGCTCATAACCACCTTGCAGCTGACAACCACATTCCCTTCTTTCCCTTAATTGGTCATTTTCAACAATGGCATTTCCAATATATAAATGGGGGCATTACATTTGCATGCCATCCATATAATGCATCTTCTTTTTTCCTGTCCAGCACTCCCATCTATTATTCCAGTGTTCCATATCATTAGTAATTTCTCTTGCCACCTTTCACTCCTAATTCTAAACTTTTTTTGTTTAATCTTTAATAGTATTTTCCCGTGTAGCGGTGCATCATGTTTTGAAATCCAGATAAACAAAGACTCCTGCTCCTTTTTAAAAAAAATTAGTTGCCATGTTAGATAGATTAGTGTGGTATTAGCACCCCTCTTGGTAAACACCTGATGCATTTTATGTAATTTGCTGTTCACCTCCATGTCTGTGAGCACTCCCTTCCCTCAAAGTATGCCCTAAAATAATGCACTGAGATCAAACTAAAAAGAGGAATGCAATCAAGGGAATGTCTGTGCTCTGGTTTTAAAGAGAGACACCACTGCTCCCCTTTTCTAGCCATATAAAACAACTTCTTATCTGTCAATTCTAAAAAAATCCTAACCAGAAGATTTACAATTTCATGGGCTGGTTACTTCAATATTCTGAGGTAGGGATTTTCAGGTCTGTTCAGTTCCAACACATTAAATTCTTTGCAGTTTGCTTTCACCTCAGAAATGGTAGTTTTCATGTCTACACATACATCCCTTCCCAAGAGCCGGCTTGTCTTCCCTACCCACCCTGCATTATCATCTTTACAGTAAACAACAGCAGAGCACTCATTATGGTTTCAGGCCAGATGGAGATTACACTTTAATCACCACCCAATCATTTCTGCATGGTGTTTTCATGTTTCCATTCTCATCCTCTCATTCCATTAAGAGTTACAGAGCTGTCTACTCTGCATTTTGACTTCCTTTAAAAAGAGATCTACTCTTTTGCATTGGTGACAAACTTCAGCACTGAATGTGTGTTGAAGGCTATTCTATAAACAGGAACAATCTCATTCACCACTGGGAATCACAGAATTAATCCCTAAAAAGAGAAGGAAGTTTAAGAACTCATGAAACCGGTACACCCTTCAACCAGAAACCTGGGCTATGGAGATTGAGCAAAAATGTGTGTAAAGAAGTAACAGATATCCATGCAGCAACTGTGGAGCTTTAAAATATACTGTATATTTTCATAAATAAAACTGGATCTTCTGTCTTTGAGTAGATTTTGGCCATTCTTTCACAGCAGTGAATATATGAGGAAAATACAAACATGAATTTGAATGATTCAGGAAGCAGCTGGGCTGCTGCAAGGTACAACTAAGAGGCAGGCAGTTAATTTGTACCAAAAACTGAGGAACAGCAAGTATGCACATTTGTACCCTATGCTGAAACACAGTAGGTGGTGTGAGGCACTTCAGTGCTCAGCTGAAAAAGAAGCTGCCACCGAGATACTCTGTTCTGGAGTCAGGGTAAGCATGTACGCAATCAACACAGATAGCTGGAATACAGAATCTTGTTATTCATATTAATCTGCTTAAGTATCAGAATCCTCGAAGTCTACCCAAAGGTAGTAGCTCACCACTACACACATGCAATTCAGGCTTTTTTGTGCTGTGGAGCCCCAGCTCAGGCTCAGTACTGTACACACAGTCTCATGAACACTGGACAGGAGGAACTAATCATCCACCTCACCCTGCTGGCTAGACTCTTGCTCATACAACCCAGCATGTATTTGGCCTTCTTTGCTTCAAGGAGAAACAGGTGACTGATGTCCAATTTGTCATCAAGCAGGGTCCCCAGGTCTTCTGCACAACTACTTTCCACCCAGTCTGCCCCCATCTTGCATGCAGTTCCTGCATGAGTTAATTCCATGTCACGCACAGGACTTCACGTGTGCCTTCTATTCCCTTCTTTGATTTGGGTTCTTTCTTATTCCGCATCTGTATCCAGGTTGAGAGACACAAGTAAATGTGATAGGAATCCAGAATTTTCAGGAGTGAAGTCACACAAGATGTGGACCTCCTTTCTCAGCTGCGTAACCAAGGAATTCTTAGTCACAACATGACTATTCTATTTTTTTAAAAAAATGCATACAGCATAACAAAACTTTCAAATTCTTCAGCTATCAGCACACTACCCTGTAAGCTACTTTTACCAATCATACTTTTTTTCCTTTCAGAATCTCTCAGACTGAATTGCAAAATCTTTAAGTACTGTTCCAAAAGAAAACCCTCTCTTTCTCTCCTACCAGTCCTTCTTGGCATTTACTCGCCCTTATTTCTTTTCTCTTTACTAGATGATAACAAGTAATCTGGCCTCTTGTCAAGAAATGGAAATAAATTTTTCCTTTATCTCAGACTGAAATTCTAGATTTCCACTAGTGTTGCAATTTCCTCGTGCTTTTTGTTTTAAAATTAAACAGCTACATTACCTTGATTTCATAGCTAATGGGGGTGGGAGATGTCCTATTTCTGAGCATGTGCTATTTACAGAACAGTCTCATGTCAGTGCTAAAACACAGAAGGAGTGAGTGAGTCATTTGTATCCTGTACATGATAAACTAAAATGATTGCTTCGGTACTTACAAACCCCTTGACCAGCTCTCCTGTTCTAGCAACACACCAAGAGCAGCAGAGTTATGCACCGATTGAGTAAGGAGCAAACAGGAACTCTCATCCTACCAGGCATGCCATATGTAGAGCATTAACTTAAACTGGGGCAAAGAGGATTTACATAATAGCTTTATAAACTAATCGTGTAGTCTTTGGACCTCTGTAGTTGGCAAATAAAAAAAAAAAAAAAGGTGCCCTATTTATCAGGATAATTACTCAAGGGATCTGACAACACAAGAGAAAATCTATATAAAATAAGTACAATAGAACTTTTCTTCCCCATTCCCTAAATATCTTTCAGAGTCTAGAAAGCACTATTATGCAAAATTCTAATGTCTTTCTCAGTCATCTAAATATCCTGTAGCAGACATCCCAGGAACATGTGGACTAATTTGAAATAGTTCAAACAAGGTAACTCAGAAGAATGAATATGTTATTGACAGACTTAAATTTGTTTAAGATTACTTTTCTGGAAAGGATAAGTACTATGAGTGAAGAATAAAGCTGTGCTAATTTAACACACTATTAGTAAACCAGGTCGAAAACAGTATAAAATCCCCAGTAAATACTCATCACTATTATTCCAAAAACAATGCTGTAATTACCAATACTTAAATTTTCATTCATTTATCATTATATTGATTTGCAAATATCACAAAATGAGGAAACTGCAGCATTGGCTGAAGCAAAAAAGCCTGCAGTATGCTAATCTCACCCAGCTTTGCCAACCTACCTATCTCTTGATCTGCAGTAACTCTTCATTTTAGTTACAGATCTGCCTTGAAAAGGGGTCCTAGATTATGGCAGATTAGTGTTGAGAAACAACATCCAACAGAATAAGAACGACTAACTCTTTCCCTTGGAGATGAATATTGTGGTATTGATCCCTTCTTGAACACAGTTACGGTATCAAATGCAAAAGCTAAAATTTAACAGGATCCTATTACTACAATCAACCTACATGACACTTGGCAAACCACCAAAAGAGATGACCTCTGTCCAAACCATCTTAAAATATGCAACAAAAAGAGGGAACATGAATTAGGTACTCAGTGCAGAATAGACAGTGAAACTGGTAGGATTTTAGTTTAATATATATAACATTACTCTTTTCTTTCATGCACACAATGATGGGGTTGCAGAGGATGTATGTTTTAAGGAGGAATTCAGTCAAGGAAGACAGGTTACTGTTTGCAAACTTATAAAGCAAGGAGAGCTTTCAGATGCAGAGAGAAATTCTAAGAGTCAATATGAGAAAGATGGTAATAAGCAAGAAGAGCCTACAATAAGGCTGCAACGCAGGGGAGGGAGGGAACTAGGGGGACTAATGGCAGCATCCTGGCTGTCAACTGATGCTTGGGTAGCTCTGGGCATGGCCAAAAAATTGTTCAGTAGTCAAGGTACTTAGACACACAACAGCTGTTCTTTGTACCTCCATGGGACTAATCAAGGACACAGAATAAATGATATGTGAATGAGGTGGAAACCAATCAGAAGACATTGCAAGTAATTCTTCAACTGAGTCAACAAAACCCCTACAGGTGTTCAGTCAAAGACAAAGCAAAAATCTGTCAAAAGTCTTGCACAAACAGTCTCCACGTAAAGCCAGATGGTTCTTTGTTCAGCTAAAGACCCTCCTACCTTTACCTACACCACTATTTCTTTCAGATTGGAGTATAAGTCACACTTCAGAGAATCTTACCTTACTCTGCATTACTCCATTTGTGTACCTACACTTCCAGATCACAACTACGAGACTCCTATATCCTTGCTCTGAGCTGTTCCAGGGGGCAAACTGTAACTGGAACACACACGACGTGGAAAATGAGGCATGTCACTGTTTAATCTCATCACTTTTTATCCAGTATTGCTGCGGTAACAGGTCTTGCTCCAAGGAGCAGCCCATATATAAACAGAGTAATTTGACTTTGAAGCCCAGAAAAGTCACTGTCCATCTTCTCTGAGGAAAAGGTAGGAGGATGAATGGAAGGAATCATGCTACAGGCCAGACTGGTCCATGAGTTGCAGTTTGGATCAAGCTGCTGTAAATCACATAGAACAGACTCACGGACAAGATGGAAATTTTGGCACTGACCATGTTTAATGTACTTCTCCTGCCTGTTGATGCTGGAAAACAAAGCTCTAGACAACTCCACTTCTGCTTATTCTAAGAGCACTTCAACCACACAAGACAGGCAGCATATACAGGATGTTCACCTTAAAGGGATTTCTTTCTCATTCTTTGGGATTTTCTTTCCCATTTTTGCAGATTTTATTGTCCAAAACTTGCTAGAAATCTAACTTTCTACTAATATTCTTAGTGCACAACCCACAGAGCAGAAACATTTTGAGCTAGTCTATGCAACAGCCATGCTCTTAAAGAAGGTTAAATTGGAGTCTTAAGCCAAATACCTCAACAGTCTTGAGCTGGAGGAGGCTACTTAACTCAGTTTGGGTACCCTGTATTTCTGTTTCATGGTATAAATGGGGAAAAAAAAAAGAAAATTAAAATAAGAAAATACATTTAAGCCCGAATTGATACTTCTCAAATATTCTGTTTTTTTTGGGGTTTTCTGTTGTTTGCTTTTGGTTTTTTTAAAAGAAATTCCTTCAATTTGTCATGCTAACTATCCAGGTAATGAAGTGCTACTTACCAGAAGGCATAGAACTGAATTGTTTCAAACTACAGAAAACATAGCCTACAAATAAGCAAACCCATTTTTTACCTTTTCTCATTATACCCCTTGCTTGCAAATTTGGTTATATACACAGACTTCAACCAGGACCAGCTTCATGCCAATATCTATCATCTCTTTGCTACCTACATAAAAAATGAGAATATATTGTTCTTTCCATTCTGCTTTTTTACTCTGGAAATAAACCTACATTTTTTTTAAGCATCACAGAATATTATAACAGCCTGAGTTGAAAGGGACCTTGAAGTATCATCTAATTCAAACTTCCATGAGAAAAGAAGCCTAGATGAAGTTATCTAGTACATTAAGCAGTTGCAACACATAACTAAGACAGTCACATAACTGAAACATTTTAAGAACTCAGCAAGAGGCAATGAAGAACAAAACACATTTTCCTGAAAATGTATGAGTAAATTACCCTTGTTATCTTATGCTTTACTGATAATGCTGTAATGGATGCAATAGTACTTACAAACCAAATTATTAGAGACTTTATAAAGTAGTACTGCATAAACTTAAATATCACTACATATTACTAGATAAATTGACAGTAACAAGAAATCCCTGCACCCAGTTTTTTGCTTAAAAATCAATCCTCATTATAAAAGAATTTGGATAATGTGTTAAGTGTGGAGAATGTGCTATATTGACTATCCTCATTAAAAACACAAACAGCAGATCTAAAAAACAGCAACAGCAGTAATTGGCTGGACCGTTTCAAACAAATTGAGAGCGTACTAGAAAATCCCCCCTGAAAGGAAAATAGGACTCCTAGACCCAGAATCTGTCAGGGAAAGCCAAGCCACAAGAGAAAGTTAAATTGCTAAATGCAATATGACAGAATTGGTGATAAATAAGAAAGCTCTGTTTTGCAAATTATCAAATGCAAAGCAAAGTACTTCGGGCATGTCCCACAGTGGTTTACATCACACTTCACTGACTATGTTGATTACCATTTTATGAGCAGAGACAAGTCCTTTGCTTGTCCACAGATCTTTTTCCAGAATAATTCTGCTTCTCACTCCAAGACAGAGCTGAGCTCCTAGCTGCCATTGTGCATTATAGTCTCTTTTAATAGCTCTGTACTATTTAGTTTTGCAGGTATCAAAACAGCAGGACTTCCTAAAGATTGCTACTTCTCCCAAAGTTAAAATAAAAACCATACCTGCATTAGGAGAAATGGCAAATTTCCCCAGGAATCCTGGATGGACTGAATGTGCCAAGCTGTGTTATAACCACGTATTAAGCAATGAAGATCTTACATAGCTCAGCCAATTATCTTCCCACCTTGCTACCAGGAATCATGCAGTTTCCCAGTTCCAATTTCCATCCCGAAATACAACTTTCTGAATGGAAAATCTTATCAAATCATCATGTATGATTTTCAGTCACAAGAGAAAATTTAGCTTTTTCCCGTTTTTCCAGGTTTCCAGAAAACCTTTGGTGAACAAACATTTTCTGCACTATTCATCTCTGTTGCCCTCAACATTGTTTACAAACACAAGAAAAGCACAATGATAAACCTGAAATATTCTCCTCCTTTATTTCTGCCCCATCAAAAGCACCCCAAAAAGCTACCATGGGAGACCACCACCTGACTAACCAAGGGCTCTTCCAAGCACAGAATGTTCTTGTGCTGGTAACACAGAAAGAAGTAGTATACATTCCTCAAGGGGAGATAGGAATGGCGCTGTTTAACTTTCCAAAGGCAAGGATACTGGAAATGTACATAAGTAGAAGCTGTCCTACTACCATACGCTTCTGGGCATAATTAGTCAACCAGGAACTTTCCCTTGAAAATGACAGGCAAGAACAGAATGCAATCAGTGCACGGAATAGGAACGAACCTGACCTGTTGGTGAAGTAAGGAAATAACAAACGTTCCAGCCTTCCAGGCAGTTTTGTTCTGCAAGGTAACAGGTAACATGTAAGAAACAGATGTAGAAGGACCAACACTTAATGATGCACCTGTTTTCCATCACTACTATAAAACCCTAACTACAAAAGTTCCTTTCAGCTGGAACACAAGGAAGGGTTTAGGTAATTAAATAAAGCCCCAGGTAGTTTTATTTCCACAACGTTTTTCAAGTTTCTGAAGTTCTGAGTTTGTTCCTTCTAGAGTTGTGAATCATACAAGGTTAAAATATGAAAAACCAAAGATATTTCTGATAAATGGTAATTAGTGCTTGGACACTCCATGAGCTGTACTACTTGTCACACCTCTACCTGCTCCTAATTTTTCAGCTATTTCAATCATAACCAGGCCTCTTGCATTTCCCTCTGGGATTGCTGGCAATTCTCCCAACTTTGTACACAGGATGGCTGACAGGATGATGTTCTATCATGTGGCCTGGCCTCTTTTACTAGAAATGCTCGCTGCTGTCTGCAGGAACACTTGGTTCTCCAAGATGGGAGCTACCTCTTGTAGCCGGGAGTTCAGCACAGTGTACCTCAAAGAAGGTGATTTGACAGAGACAAATGTCTCTGCTTGATTAACCAAGTTGAATCCAAAATTGCTGCCACCAATTGCCAAAAAACTGCTGCCTCAGCCACCAGCTGTGGAAGCTGACATTTAGTCACATGAGTACCAAGAAAATAGGTCAAAACTCCTTTCCATACTTACCCATCATCTACCATGATACTACGAAAAACTTGAAAAATAAGAGAACCCAGATTTTCAGCTATTCATGGATTAGATTTAAAGGCTCAAACGCCAAGTTGTTATTTCTCCTACCACTTTTATTCTCTTATTTTTGACACAGTTACTTTTCTCCCTAGTACCTGTAATAAAAACTGAAATTAACACAGCTACATTTTATGTAGTTCCTCATTCACATTTTACCAAAATCCTTCGATCAAATACAGAACAATAAATGTCTGTCTTCCCATGAGCAATACTGCTCTAGAATTCCCATTTGTTTAAAATGCCAGCAGAAAGAGCATAAATTTTATGTGAATGCTACAACAAGGTTTATTTTCTGAGAGTCAATGGAAGTATTTTTCTACAACTGATTCGCGGTAAACAAAAAAATATACACACACTATTTCTATACACACACATGTATATGAACACGTACCCAAACATCTGATACGAAATCCAAAGAATATCTGAATTCATAATAATTAATACTGACAGTATTTAGCAGCCTTTTGAATCTTTCTAAAAACTGATAAATAATTATTGTTCTCCTTTTACTTTCAAAACAGGTTCCATGATACTGCACATCATGTCTCATTCTATTAAAATAATGCTAAGCCAGCCATTTTTAAGATACAAATAGTTACTTTATTTATATTCATGCAATTTAATGTCCGTGTCATATTTTATTATGAGCAGCACCTATGACTCAGCAACCCCTTACTTTTCTAAACAAGGCAATTCACAATACATAGGATCTCATTCCAGCACATATTTTATTTACCCCATTAAAACAAACCACAAACTCACAAGTTGTGTTAGTGCAGAAATTTTCTTAAAACAATTTGAATATGCTAGTCTTCAGTTCAACCTGTTTTTTACTGATGCACTGCACAAAGAACGACCAATGAAAAATTCACTTATTCTAGCAAAATCTAACAGTTCTACCTCTAAACTAGCTGAAGGTAGGAAAAATGAATGAGAGCTACACCAAGAGCCAAAGGAATAAAGAACAAGAGAGGTCTGCAGATCAGACATTTTTCTCAAAAATAATTTATAGATGGCAGAAAGAAGTATGGTTATTTGCTAACTTAAAAATGCCTTCTCTTTGCCTTTCTCTATCCTTCTCCCTTCCAGTTTCCATTTACTGCCCAGTCTACTTTTCATCTTTTTTCCCTCTCCCATTACATCTTTGGATTTTTACTATCTCCCTGGGTCCTTCCATGACTACACCAACAAGCTTGCTAGAAGTATTTAATAAGCAACAAGCGTTTACTCATTCCTAGAAGAATCAACACTTCAGTTATTCCAGCTCAGAAACATCAAAAATCCAGAGGAGTCTTTATTCCACTTCCTCCTCCCACTTTCAACCTCTCTTCGACTCAAAGCACAAGCCTGAATCAGACACCTCCTTGTATCATAAGAAGAGCTTCAACAGAAAAACAGAAGTACTTACAGTTCAAAGATAACACTGTTAGTTGCCATAACCAACGCTGCACTCAGAGAAGCATTTCTATAATCCCAAGTCTTCTAGGTGATGGAGATTTTCAACCCTGATCCCCAGTCTCCAGCAATCATACAGACTCTGCACAAAACCACTGAATGAACAGCTATACTTTTATTAAGAAATAACTTCTAGTTTTAACTACAGCAGGGAAAAATACAATCTTAAAAGATGAAGTAGTTAAATAATAAAAGCCCAGTACTTTTTCCAAGGGTTGGAACCTCATAATTGCTTTTTGGAGGGAAAGCAGGTTTCTGATATGTAATCCAGGAATTGACAGTGACACTGTAGAAGGAAACATTTGATTCTTCTGTTCATCAAGATTACTGTAAACTTGCAGGAAGCATTATGTTTGCATCTTAGGTGATGGGGAAAATTATTTCATACCAAACCAGATTCTTCCTCAACTCAAGGCAGAGAGAAACAGGTACATAGAATTCTGTTCCTCTAATATGGAATCACTCATGCAGTTTATAGTAGGATGAGAGCTTCAGTTTCAACTGATGAATTGAGGAATCTGAAAGGAATTCCTAGTTATACATGAACCAGGAAGAACACAGCCTGAGTGTGGAGATCCCACCTCCAAGTTTTCTGTGTTTTAAACTGGCTAACCTCCAAGCTCAAGAAAATTAAATCACAGAACTTCCTGAGCTGGAAGGAACCCATAAGGGTTCAAGCCCAACTCCTGGCCCTGCCCTGGGCAGCCCCAAGAGACACACCATGTGCCTGAGAGCCTTACTCAAATGCTTCTTGAACTCTGTCAGGCTTGCTGCTGTGACCACTTCCCTGGGGAACCCATTCCAAGGCCCAAACATTCTCTCTGTGAAGAACCTTTGTCTAATGTCTTTTCCAAAATCTCCCCTGACCTGGCTTCATGCTGTACCCTGGGGTCCTGTCACTGGTAATCAGGAAGAGATCAGCATCTAGACCAGTCTGAAGTTTTCAACATTTCGCTTTCACATTTCTTACTCTAGAGTTAGACATTCTGTAATAAGATTCTTGTTTAACAGTTCTCCTGGACTTTCTAAAAACAAGCCAAATACTGCACCTCACATATTTCTTAAGTTACAATAGGTGTTCTATGAGTTCAGAGTACACTAAACTGTCAGTATCTTCAAAAAACACCCAGAAGCCCTTGAAACCAAGATAGCTACAGCTTTGATCCTGGCAATACCTTTTCAAATGCTTAACTTCAACATCAAGAATTGTCCACTCTCTACAGAATTGCAAGAGTGGATGCATGGTTTATGTAATTGGAGAATTAGGGCCTAAGTGAAGAGGAACAGGATTCTGAATATTTTGTTATCTCAGTGTTGCAGCTCTTGCAATTACTACAAGTTGCCTGATATTTGTTTTTCTTCTTCCAAATCACAAGAGCTTTAAGAGCTTGAAGAATTGAACCATAACAGCTCAAAAACCCAGATGTAAATAAGAAGAATCTATTTTAAAATGCTATGGTTTTTTTTTAGCAACATTCTGATTTTAAAAATTACATGAGTGTGCTGCAAGGACTGATCTCATTTCTCAGTTTGCACATGCATTCTGTAGCAGCTGGGGAACTTCCATGAAGTGCAGCATTTAATAATTTCCCCCAACCCCCACTAACCCTTTAAATAAATGAAACATTACAAAACCTAAATGGAATTTCCTAGAACAATGGGAAATTGAATATTTTTTTTTCAATTAAAGAAAGGAAAAAAGATGCACTGCTTGAACAGGAGCAAGGCCAACGTGGATTACAGTGGTATTTGTACCACATGGAATTCAAACAGTTCTTTCAGACTTCAAGAGGTAGAATCCTTCACAGGAGAAATAAAAATACTGAGATCTCATTGTAAACTACTGCACTTGTCAAATTAAGTATTCAATAACAAAATATTAGTTAATCTAGACTTTTTTTGTACACCATTCTGTGACTAGCCAAGTCCAAAAAAAGTCAGCAGAGTGTGAACTCATTCAAGGCAAATTCTCCCAAGGCCTCCTAGTAGTCTTGAAACTGAGAAAATAATTCAGATTATACTTATTTAAAATGATTCAAAATTTAGCATTATGTGGAGTTTCAGCTGTTTATTAAGGTTGCAACTGCTGATGCTCCAATAAAAACTTAAATATTGAAAAGGATACTACTCAAAACAGATTTCTGAAGACAAATGACGAGACATCAGGGATGAATGATGATTTTGGAGCATAGTTTTTGCCCAGCCTACATTCTAAATCCACTGAAGAAAGGCACCATTTCAAATTCTTGAAGTAAAAAAGAAAAAATCACAAATGCACATCATATTTTAGGTGGGAAAACAAGAATGGGCAAAGAACACTGATTTCCTCTGTACGTGAAATTTTTCCAGACTGGTTACAGCTTTAAGACAAGGTTCCCTGAAACCCAAATAGATAGCACCAAACTCCATCAGCCCTTCCAGATACCGTCAGTGCTCCAGAAATAGATTTACTCTCTGGACAATGTTTTCCCTTCCCTTTCTCCCAGCAATCTCCCCTGTATACAGTACTACTGAAGCCCCTGTTTATGAAATAGATTTAGAATCTACTTTTTTAATTCCCCTGTGGCAGGAAGACATTCCATGAATCTTTAACTGAATATTGCTATGGCAACAAACATAATTCAGAACTTTTAAAGCAATTTCTAATGGGAAGTATTTATGCAGACAAGTTAGTACATGGCTTTAAAACAGTCAGAAATGTGTAATCAATCAGGAGGGATTACTGACAAAAAAGATGAAATTAATTTCAAATATAACACTAGAAGGTTTAAACTGTGACTGTTTTGGCTGGTACTGAGGTAGGACAACAATGAGTGTAGAAATGCTTCCTTGACCAGGTAAGTCAAAAACCACAGATTTGGGCACTGAAGTATAGAAATTCTTATAATGGGCAAGCAATGAATTCAAATAAAAGAGCTGTAAAATAGCACTTCTTCCTCTGCTTTGATCTTCCACAGTACTTACAATTACACTTCAGTGCAATTTTCAGTAGCCCAGAAACTCCTTGTTAACTTTCTTAACTGATTAAAAACAAAGATCGTTTTCTAGAAAAAAAAACAGTAAGCTGTGACTCAAGAGGTTAAGAGTTCTAACCATAACTCCAGATCAAGACCTACACAATTCAGTCATATTACAGTTGTTTCCATTTCCCATCTACATCATGAGATAATGCTAGCCTTCCCCTAATCCTATGTCCACCTTTCCTTTTTGTTAGGTCATGAACTTTTCCACTAAGAACTGTTGTTACGAAACGGTTGGGGAGGGAGAGTGCACAGATTTTTGGATGGGATTTCTGACTGTTATGACCTGCAGGTTTCAAGATTTCTGTTGTCAATAGTCAAAAGATAGTAGTACTGAAAGACCAGTAATAAAATTAAGCATTTACTGTGGCCCTAATGACCCAAAACAATCTGTGACTGCAACAATCTAAAAAACACTTAGAGTAGAACTGAGAGAAAAAGGTGACAACTGATGATTGGTAAGCTTCATCTGTGTTAGACAGAACAGTGACCACCTGTCCACAAACTGCTTATAATTTGGGAAGCTGGGAAATAATCTGTGCTATTATGATTTCAAGGGGTTTTTTTGTTCACCCCCTCCTTCCCTTTCTATTTTCAGGAGAGCCAAGTCTAAAAATAAGGCGATAGGCATATAGCACAGGACTGCTTAAATGGGATTTTGTTTAGAGAGACTTTGCCTCAACAAAAGGAGTTACTTATTACTCTCTTTGTTAAAGTTTCCACAAGCTACCTTGAGATCACCATGGTTTTATACTACATACTGTATATATTACTGTTTCTGATTCAACAATGTACTTATTTTTAGAAGACTTACGAGTTGATGTATCCTATTATGCTTTTAACAGTAATTCTAACCTTTTAAAGGACATTTCTAATTTTTACTAAAGCCAGATATCAATATCTACATGTGAGAAAACAAACTCCACAGCAAGGCCAATTGCAATATTACTATACAGCAGGAGGAAGATAATGTGGGCCTTAGAAGAATGCAAGGCACCGAGACTCTAAGTTCAATTAGTATACAGAGGATAGGATTTATATCAATGCACCAGTTGCCTTGCTGTAGCACCCTCTATTAACCTCACCTAGAATTTGCACTCTGAAATAGCCCAAAGAACAGCTTCTGCCTCAGGAAACCACTGTACTACAAGCATGCATTTTCTTAACTACCAAAATTATTACATTTCCACCATTAATATAACCAAGATGACAATTAAAGCGTGCACAGTGCTTCAATTACAGGAAATCTGTAACTCATTCTGCTCTAAATCTGCAGTACTGGGAACTTTCTCCAGTGCCTTGATTTGATATCCCTACTTTTTATGGTGGTCACTGATGAAGTTTTCCCCTTTCACAATTAACGCAGCAAGGATTTATTAAAACAGTGCCCTTTAAAACTTCTTAAAAGGCGCAAATAATAGCTGTAAAGAAGAGGCAGCAGGAAAAATTTACCAGACTTGGGAAATCTGCTTCTAAGATCAAGTAATTCTCATATGTTTTAACAGATGCTGAGAAATTTTTTTTTTAAATCCCGCTTGCATAGGACACACGCAAATGCATTTATTTTTTTACTTCCTCTGCAGCTGCAGCTAAGAAACTATTCCCAGATCTTTGCTGAGATAGTTGGTGATTATCACGTGCAAAATAAAAGAAACAAACATCAACACATTGTATGCCACATTAAATTCCATTCCTGAAAAAACCATTAGGGGACAGCAACACAGTCAAATGAATGGTGAAAAGACACAATATGATCTGAAAAGAGCAGGGAAATTTTACACTATTGAGAAGACATTACAAATGAAGCCCAGTAAGGACAGTGTCAATTACATGTTTCTGCCACTGTTTATGGTTCTCTTGTCAATTCTATACAATCAACATTCATCGCTGCACAGTTCTGGCTTTCAGCATCTCATCAATGCTATTTTAGAAAACTCAGTACAAATGGATGCACATTTTACAATTTTACGCAATTCTGATTCTCAATTTCTAGACTGACCTCATTGTATGAAGAGAAATAATATTCTCTACTTTTTCATTTAAAAATAAAACAAACTGTCAGTTTAAAAACAAAACTGCAAAGACGACTTGATGAAGTATAGAAGGAAGTATGAAGTTTAGAACTACTGCAGAAGAAAAAGCCCAGATCAGGAATAAAAGAAGTCTAACTTAGTAAAAATCACAATGCAGCATTTGCAAAAATAGCCTGGGCTGTTCTTACCCCCTACTTCCATATGGGAGGTCTTCAGTCCCAAAGCAATCAGGTACTGAGTGGGCTGCAAATCATACTTCTGTAAATATATCAAACATAATTTTGTTTCTCTTTATGCTTCAAAGATTCTCTCATATTCACGCTGCTTATTTTTAAAGTATGTGACTGTGCTTACATAAAATTCATTAACAAGGTAGTTGCTCAATAGGTACATTTAATTTGGAGTTATTTTTACTTTGCATCTTCCATTTAGCCTTTTACCACCCATATTTATCCTAGTAAACTGACAAGGAAAGGTCATTGAGCATGGGAGTAAATTCGGTATTCAGCTGAGCGCCACATTAAAGATAAAACTGGCAGCTGTAAAAAGATAAAGGGTAACTCATTTTTACTTGGTTAACTTCTGTGGACAAAAGTTGGTACAGAGCACAGAAGAAACACTAGCTTTTCTCAGTAGAATCCAGACAGGCTTACAAAAATCGGTGCTAGCAGTAAACAGATAAGAGTCAGTGAGATTGGTTTGTCTACCTGGGGCATTGAGAAAAATCAATCAGTTCATGTTAACTACACGTGGAATTTGAGTAGATTAACTAGACTACATTTAGGGACTATGTGAACACACTTGCTCAAAATCACAAGCTCTACTTGGTTTGAAACAATTCAACTGGGAAAAGAAAGTACCCATAGAATAGATTTAATCAAGTTAAACTAACTTATTTAAAATTGACATGTTCAATAATACAGCTCTGTTTTCCAGAGTCTCCATGTATGCAATCTTTGACTTCACATATGAAATTTTTACAGAAGCCTTGGCTCAAGGAATGTCTATCCTTTACTGCTCACTGCTTTAGGACATGGAGCTGGAATGCATGGAATGAGAGCAAAGATTCACATCATAGAATCACAGAATCAAGGTGGAAAGAAGGTGGGAAAGACCCCCAAGATCATCAAGTCCAAGCTCTGACCAGACACAACCAAGCTACTAAGTGCCATGTTCAGTTGTTTCTTGAGCACTTCCAGNCCAAGCTCTGACCAGACACAACCGAGCTACTAAGTGCCATGTTCAGTTGTTTTTTGAGCACTTCCAGAGATGGTGGCTCCACCACTTCCCTGGGCAGCCTGTTCCAACCCTTGACAACCTTTCAGTGAAGAAATTATTTTTCATTTCCAAACTGAATCTTCCCTGGTGCAGCTTGAGGCTACTTCCTCTTGTCACCAGTTGCCTGGGAGAAGAGGCTGATCTTCACCTGGCTACAGCCTTTCAGCTGTAGAGTGATAAGGTCACCCCTGAGCCTCCTCTTCTTCAGGCTAAACACCCCCAGCTCCCTCAGCCACATTTCATATGACTCACTCTCCAAACCCTTCACCAGCTCCACTGCCCTTCCCTGGACATCTCCATCACCCCAATGTCTTCCTTGCAGTGAGTGGCCCAGAACTGAATACAGAAGTGTGGCCTCACCAGTGGTAAGTATAGGGGGGCAACCACTGCCCCACTATCTCCTGGCCACGCTGATATAGTTGATATAGGCCAGGATGCCACTGGCCTTCCTGGACACCTGAGCACACCTGATTCATGTTCAGCTGCTGTTTCCCAGCACCCCTAGGTCCTTTTCTATCTAAGCTGCTTTCTAGCCACTTCCCCCAGCTTGTAGCACTGTGATCATAGAATGGTTTGGGGATTGGAAGGGGACCCCAAAACTCATCTAGTTCCAACCTCCCCACTGTAGGCAGAGACACCTTCAAGTACAGCAGATTGCTCAGAGTACCAGACCCAGGACTTGGACTTCATTGAATCTCATACTATTGGGCGCTGACCCATGGATCCAGCCTGTCAAGATCCCTCTGTAGAGCCTTCCAACCCCCCAGGAAATCAACACTTCTGCTCAGCTAAGCGTCATCTGTGAATTTGGTGAAGGTGTACTCAATCCCCTCACCCAGACCACTGATAAAGATACTGAGCAAGACTGGACCCAATCCTGAGCTCTGGGGAACACCACAAGTGACCGGAAGCCAAGTAGATGTGACACCATCCACCACCACTCTCTAGGCCTGGTCATCCAGTTTTTAATCCAAGGAAGAGCATATGTGCCCAAGCTATGGACTGCTAGAATGCTGTGGGAGACGGGACCCAAGTCCAACTAGAATATATCCACAGCTTCTCCCTCATCTACTTGGTGGGTCACCTGGTCATAAGTAACATCCAGCCACTGTGCTTACCTAAAATATACCTGAAAGACTTGTCCTTCCAGAAGAAAAAAAAATGCACCAAAAATTTCCCTGTGGGTTGCACCAGTCCTGAACCATCCTGCAAACAGATGCAACATACCCGTAGAACATATCTGACGTGCACTGGGTACGTGCACATTCAGGTTTCAGCAGCCAAGTACACAACAATCAGGTGCCCCAGACTAGTCAGTGCCATTGCTGATGAAACCTGCAGACCACCCTCTGCTTGTTCCCACACTCACTAAATCTGGGGTTTGTTTATTCCCAGAAGCTGTGATCACACCTCCTAACCATGGCTTTTATCTGCCATAGCTTTGCATAATTTCACACATGGATTTACTTATATGGGTTTCACATTCCCTGGCTCTGCCCAGAAACTTCTACATGAAGTCAGAAGAGACAAATTATGTCCTCACATGTTGGCTTGGATGTGAAAGACTGTACATACTTTGGTTCTATCTATTTATATATGTATTTGAGCTTGCGAGCATATGCACATAATTAAAGGCATAGTACCACAGTGACACCTCCAGTTACATCTTTTTTTTTCTCAGACAGACTTCAAGCCTCACAATATGGAGTCTATGTGACAAAGGAACCCTGTATTACTCTCAAATATACCTATGGCTTTGAGATGCATATGCAATGTCAATTACTGGAGCAGAGGGTAAGAATGTGGATTTAACCAACAACTGCCTCCCAACAACTTTGATTTTTCTTCCTCTACAGTAATACAAAGGACAAGGAATATCTTTCAAATATACCTTATTTCAAACTACCAGAATGGCAGCTGCCTATTTGCTTATCCATTATCCTCCCTCATTATCTTAAAGAACTTCTATTTTAGTGATTCATTGTGCTTTTTAATTAAACTCAATAGTTTAGAAAAACTTCATTTATAAAACACTGAACTTTTAAGATTGAATTCAATTCCTTCTGAAAGCCACTGGGAGTAAGTCTGCTGTTTGAGGCCTGTACTTTCAGTGAAGATGTTTCAGCAAGAACCTAAGACAACATGTGTCTCAGCACTACTCTAGTTCAGACAGCATTAGCCTAGGCATAAAAGGTCATATCTGGAGCACTGACTGCACTTGGTGACTTAGCTGTCATTACTGCTTTAGCATCTCCCCTGAAGAAAGGAGCGGGGGTTCAGGCACTCACTATCCAGCACTGTCAGGTCATGGCTTAAGCAATCAGTGAGAGAAGCAAAGGCATCTCCTCAGTTTAAACACAGATCTCCCATGTACGGAAGGCAGGCCTTCCACACAGGGCAAAGAACCTCAGACTTACAAAAATTTTTGTTGCACAAGAAGACACATTTGAATCTGACTTATTTAAAGAGTCATGTATCGTCATTCTTCCAAAAGAACCTTCCCCATCAAACCAGTTTTGGAGCTTCTGTTAAAATACATCTGTTGTAGATCATGGAATCATGAGAGAGTCTGGGTTGGGAGGGACCTTGAAGATCATCTAATTCCAACCCCCTGCCATGGGCAGGGATACATTCCATTACATGAGGTTGCTCAAAGCCCCATTCAACCTGGCCTTAAATAATTCCAAGGATGGAGCACCCACAACTTCTCCAAATAACCTCTTCCAGTGCCTCACAACCCTCACAGTAAAGATTTTGAGCAATACATAAAATGTAAGCTGAAAACTCTCCCAAAATTTTAAGTTTTGGTACTATTCTCTTATAAACATTCTACTAAAAACATTTACATACATCTCCAGAAGGGACACACTACTAAGGGTGCACACTACTATGCACAACAGTTTGTTTTTCTTCAAAAGTTCATCTGTGGCTGAGGAAAGACATTTACATTTCTTTCTGCTTTTCCTGTTCCACTGAATTCAGACCTTCAGAATATTACCAGAATTATCCTTTCCTCTCCCCAGAAGTCTCCAGCCCTTCTATAACGAAAGCATGTTTTTGTGAGGAAGAGAAGGGAAAAGATCATCATGGGCTAACTTGGATTCATTGACAAAGAATTAATAGTCATATTCATGTGGAATAAATCACTATGAAAAGAAAATCCTGTAATAAACCTCCATATCAATACTGCTTTACAAATAGGACAGTGGGATCAAGTGAACTGTTACTTAGACCAAAACACAATTAATCCAAAACCTCCTTTGTACAATAGGATAAGGAATAGTAACACAGCAGAGTAGCCAAGATCACAATATAAGACCATTTATGAAGGCATATAAGTATTTCAAGGTAAAAAATGCCATTTTCCTAAGCACCTCTCAAATCCTAAATTAGACAGAATTACGTACTGGATTTTCCTCTTCTAGGAGTAGGTCAGAATGAGCCAATCTACTTGCTGACTACTGTGTCTACTCATTTGACTACATAATAAAATTCAACCAAGATGTCACAGATCAAGAGATCAAATGCCCCCTCGCTTTTGACACCCAAGGCACGATAGAACAACATACTAAAATAATCCCTAACCATTTCTGTCTTTACAGGACAGAGTTAAGTTTTGTCACTTCCAATATTCTGATGCTATCCTGCAGCAAGAAATAAACACAAAATCTTCACGTTAATGAAAAAGAACTGCAATATGTGACTGTCTGATTATCTGCAGACAATCATATTTGATAGGTATATAAGATAGGATATTCTGGTTTATGAGACAATTCCTTGGCATTATATACCATCTATAAAAATAATTTCCCCTGAAGGAAGTTGTGGTAAACAGCTTCTACAGCACAGGCACGCTGCAGCTATGTACATATGCATAGGATGAAGAAAAGATAAGGTTGCCAGCTTCAAAGATGAGAGGGCAGAAATGGAAGCTTACTCACAAGTCATACATACTGGAGGTGTGAGGTAGGAGGGAAGAATAACAGCTCATCCTGAAAACAAGGATCACTGCACATTCCCAAAATTAATTTGACACTGAATATGAAAATAATAATAAATACATATATATATAAATATCTAAAAATAAAAGCTCCAGAAAATTGTCTTTGATCTGAATAAAAAAGGTTACATCATTAACTGCTAAGACAAGGCAAAATAAAAAGGGAGATCAAAATTCATCACATAAAGGATCAGGATAAATAATTTCAGTGACTTGAAGAACAGTGTATTGCACCATCAGTAAAATGAATATCTAATAACAGCTATAACCACGCCAGCTCCCAGACAGGGAAAGCAATCTTGGCAAAATCTCCAGCCT
The DNA here is from genome assembly GCA_013396955.1 of Regulus satrapa. Lineage (NCBI taxonomy): Eukaryota > Metazoa > Chordata > Aves > Passeriformes > Regulidae > Regulus > Regulus satrapa. The sequence goes on along the minus strand of VWZN01004070.1, from coordinate 825,040 downwards.
AAACCAAGTGCATTTCTTTTAAAACTTTCAGTACTGGAAAACATTCTAGAAAGTTGGATTACAATATCACTTTCTTTAAAACAATTGTATATTATAGATTTGACAGGCTCTGCCAGTAACAAATACACTCACCCACTCACCAACTGTGGATGAGAAACTCTGCAAGGCAAATGGACACAAGATTTATTGCCTTCTGCAAATCTTAGATTTTCATTTACATACATATCTACATATATCATAAAATTGCAAAGATACTCAAAAGCCCTGCTGCAAGACTGTCACTCCCTGGAGCAACAAAAGCAGCCTGAGATGACAGAAAGCAGTGTGAGGGATTATTTTTGCTTTTTGAAGCAGTCTAATTTTGCCTTTTCAAAATTAGACACAGGCATTCCTCCACAATGCTCCAGCTCCCCTTTTTATCTCCTGAATTAGAGTATTTAGCAAATTGACCACCAGTACTCAAAGTTTTTACTTCCTAAGGGAACTCAACTTGGCTGGCAGAAGAACAGAATTTTAGAACTCACATCAGACATAAAAGGGATGAAAGGACCTACCCCTCGGTACTCTGTCAAAAATGCTACAGAAGTATCTCCCATTGCATCAATATTTCATGTCTCCTGTCCCCTGTGAGAAGGGAGGTTGCATAGCATCCCCAACAGAGTAAAAAAAACAACACTGCTGTTTTTCTTTTTTGTTTAAATAAATGGAACACTACTTTAAGAATCCATACATATCAGAGAGCTTCCCAGAACTACTGCCTTAGTTTCCCATCTTTTGCTCCAGTCATGAGTCATACACAGAATACCAGTTAAACCTTCCCTTTAGGTGTCACACAAGACTAGCAATTATTTCTGTACTGTTTGCTTTACTATGAAGCTTCACAGAATGCTATGTATATATACAGGTAATAATTTCCCTTCAAGTTAGTTGATCAAATTCTGAAACTCTTGCACTGACAAACATCACTTCCATGGTACAAAAGATAAGCCCAGTTCCTTGGTTTTCCTTTTAAGCTTCTGTGGAAGCAGTTTCTTTCTCATGAACACTGGTAAATTTGTTTTGTCTGCTAACTGAAATAGTACAACATCTTACTTAATTTCCTCTAAAGCACTACCAAATTTTAGTGCTCATAAAACAGGCAGCACTACTGAAAAACCTAAGTAGACTAAGAACAGGCCAACTTCCTCATAGACACTTAAAATTGTTGGCAACTTTCATTTCACAACAACAAAAAAAATCGAGCTTCTCAGAGTATTGCCAGGTGTCCCACAGCTGGCAGCACTTTCCCTTCCCTCACTGCTGGAGTTGCCCTCTTCAAGCTGTGGTAATTCATGTCCAAATCTCTAATCTTACAGGCTCTGCACACTCCTAGCAAACACCATTGAGTGTGATTCTCCCCATCACATTTTTAAAAGGCACGCTAACACACTGTAGTGATAGTGAACAGGAGTTCCATATCTCCTGTCTCCCTTCTCTGATTCATTTTCCACACTGAGTCTTTCCTCCCAAGCCCGTTTACCCACACTGGCAGAGAAAGGCAGCCATGCTTCAAGCTGGCTGCAGCTTAATAAAAGTCATTAGGCAAAAGCATGTCTTTCCATTGCTACAAACAGGACACTCAGGAAAGTACTGCTTGAAAGGAGAGAAAATTAAGAGGCTCATAAAATACAACCTAGGAAAAGTAAAACATTTGTAAGATGTGTTTTAGGAGTTTAAAGAGATTTTGCTGTAAAAATGTTAATGAAGCCTAATACTGCCTTAACTCAACAGTTAATCAGCAAAAAAGCTGATCGGACAGGCTTAATGTAAGTTGCATCATGAGCAAGAGATGGAATTACATGATTTCCTGACGTTTCTTCCAATCCAAATGATTTGGCGAATCCATGAAAAACATTAAGGGAGTCTTAAGATTTGTTGCTGGACATCTAGAAACCTGGGAGTACAAGACAATCAACATTTCCATGACAACTTCAAAATGGCATTGCAGAAGGAAGGGAAGACAAGAGAGTTTTGGGGAAGCTCTTCCAGGAGTGTCACCAGATTGACAGAAAGATCCATACAGCTTTGTAGATAAAGTTATATCTATCTAGACATGACGTTTAGAAACAATAAATGAGCTTGTAGACAACTTGCTACTCTAAAAATCCTTTTTGCCTTCTATTTTTGATCTGCTCTTAAAAGGATTAGGATGTTTAGGATGTTATATACACCACTGGACATGTATTTCTAAAAGAGAGAATAATCAAAGCATGAGAACTTAGCTAAACCCAGCGGTTGGGCAGAGGCACTTAGCGCCAGGATTTAGCATTTTGAAATTCTATTGGTGGAGACACTGGATTGAATCTTGGAGCAATAAAGGGAATTGAGGTATGTATGTCTGTGGCACCATGAAATCCAGCTTTCAGGAATGACAGTGGAAATGTGGGCCACTCTAAGTATATTAAAAACCAATACAAAACTGTGGTATATAGTTTCTTATTTTTTTAAGAGCAGCATTTCTGCGCTTCTATTCAAGAAGTCATAAGGGCTTAAAAGAATCAGTGTTACTACTGACTTGTCTAACTTAAATTACAAGGCTTACTTATCTGTTGCAAACAGATTTATTAGCATAAGGCCAAATAATAAGACTTTTTAAAAAATGTATCTTTTCTTGTTTTCCAATCATCTCTGAAGAGGGGACAGATAATGAAACTCAGTCAAGTCAGATTAAATTTAATATTGTCAGTGTGGCAGTATTTGGGTTTCAGACAGTAAGAATTTTGTCATCCTCTAAAATAGGGTTATTACTAGCACAATTTTTTTACAACTCTATGGGTTTTTGTACTTCTTATTTTAAGGGAAACAGCTTATTTTACAGCACTTACACAGAGGCTCATTTTAAAGCTTATATATTCTCTTGGCTTACTTTAAGGATAGGTGAAGTTGGCAGCTGTCCACTGAGAGAGTTAGGTGCAGCAAAAAAACCCCACGAATTATAGTGTCCATTATTCACTAAACACAGTTATCACCCAGCAGTAAATGGGCAAACTGGCAGGAATGATGACACTAATTCCTTACCAGCCTGCTGGAGATGAAAGAAGAACCCCTCCCTGCTCCAGGAAGTAAAGCTAAAACCTTTTGGTGCTTTCTCTTATTATGAGAAACACTGTCAAAAGAAGCAAATAATTCCAGTTAAGACCACCCAGGGGGAAAAAAAATAAAAATAAAAAAAAAAAAGATGGCATGATGCCTACTGATTCTCATGAATGGGCAAAGTACAAAAACTGGCGAAGTTCACTTTTTGGTATCATACACTTCAGATACTGGCACAGCTGACAGAAACCCCTGGTATAAAGATCCCAAAGAACTTGAGATCTTTTAGTTCTGCAGATTTTTTCAACCTCAGCACTTCAACTTTGCAGTCTTTAACTGTGAACAAAATCTTAAAAAATATCTCTAGAATAATAGATCTCATCCCAGACTTCTACAAAAGAAGAAAATAAAAAACCTGAATCAGCCATAAGGAGATCCCTTGTATAATTTCATCACTGCTGGCTGAGCTTTATACATTTCCTGTCATGAATCACTGAGAAACACGTGTCTGTATGACCACTTCTCACACAAGGGGCAGTCTAACCAGTGAGGTCAATCAACAAGCCAACTTTTCAAGTGTCTCAAAATGTTTTAGGAAAAGACATGGATTAGAGTCGCAGCCATCCAAATGCACCAAACAAAATATTTCAGCCTGTAAAATAAAAAATTACATTTCTAACTGCAAAGTACCATAAAAGTTGATTGGGTCAAAACATTCTTCAGAACAGTATGTTCATTAAAGTTCCAAGATGTCAAGTCATTTTGTAAGGTAAAATATCTGCTTACTATCTCCTCCAGGAAATGCCTGTACAACATGTTTAACCAGCAGCCACACAGGCAACTTTGACACATCCTTAAGTGCTTTGGTTTTAATTTTTTGTTCACATTTTTTAATGGGGCACATCCTTGAGCAACTTGACATTTCAATAATTAAGATGCAGTACCTCTCATGCTACTGGATTCCTAAATACCTGTTTATTGTTTCATTATTTTTTCCCTTAGTGGCATCAAAATATTTAAAAAAAAAAAAAAAAAAGGAAAACTTCACCATGCTAAACTCAGCATAAACCCTCCAGGGGCAAAGCCATTATTTCTATTTTGTATAAATTTAATTATACAATAATTTTTTTAAAACCCCAAAACTTCACACAACAGAGAATAACATCCAAGAAATTTCAACACTGATTACCCTCTTTCATTTAAATGATTTTTCCTCTCACACAGCTTGATATTGGTCTGGTTTTTTCAAGAGCAGTTTTTAGCAGAAGAGCACATTTCTAGCACAGACTGTCAGCCACAAACTTAGGATCTCAGGTGTCTGTAACATTGACCCACTTTATCTCTGAAGTAGTGACCCCTGTGTGGAATTCTGCCTCCAGAGAAACAGTTTCTCTCCAAACAAAGCCTAGAAGCACACCTTTTTCTCCTCCAACATGCAGGTGGTAAGAGTCACATAACACAAAATACGAGGAAATAGAGATCCTGGAGTTGCTTTTAGCCCCACTGCTCAACCAGAGCCATCTCTTGCAATGTCTAAAGGATAAATAATTTCTATAGGTGTATTTCTTCACCACATGTGTCTACATTTCCAAAGGAATAAACTAACAAAATTTTGAGAAATACATGCTGGAACTACTGCAAGTGTAAAGACATTTAGCAAGAAAAACCTGCTACATGCAGCAACGAGCATCGTGTTCTGGCAAGGTAAAAAATTCAAAAGAACATACAAGTCAAACACACATGCCATCAAAAACCTTTTATACAACCTCCAGCCTAGAAGGAAACAGCTTTTTCTATCAGATGAGAACATAGCCACCTCACACTGATCCCCGCATCAATCACTTCCAAACAAAATTATCACAATTAACTGTAATTAGGTCAGAAAATGGAAGCAATTTCTTCAAAATCTCTATCCCAGCTTACCAGAACACAGCAGCTTTCTTGCCTCCAAAAGACTTACCTATTGCAGCTCATAGCCCAACTGCAAGGGATTGTTTCAGAGTCCCCCAAACCCATCTCAGTACTGCCTCCAGGTTCCAGCATGGGACCTGGCAGTGGGGCCAACAGAGCTCCAGCACCATTTCCTCACCTTTGAGCTTGTCATGGTCTACCAAAAAAAGTACTATTTCCCTCAGCCACTAGACATTTCAAAAAAAGACCATAGATAGCAACAGGTGGGAATTAGGAACAGAACACATATTCATGGGTATTGGCTGTGCACTAGCCATCTGAAGGAGGTAGCACTGATTTTGCCTTTATTCCACACCATTAGGAGCTGCTACATTCAGAACCCCTCACAAGATGCTCAAAAAAGGGACTATAAATGTACAATAATGCACCCAAGAGCCAAAAAGTCCAAACAAAAACACTTTCTCCAACCAAGGCAGGATAAAGGTACAAAATTTTGGAAAGGCGCTTGAGGACTTCATTACTCAGATGTGTCACCCTCAAGAATAGTCACATATGACCATTCAAGTAATACTATATTATCCTTGTACATGACAGAATGAGAAGTACAAAGATTAGTTAAATGTCTTGAGTGACACAAACAAAATTTACAAAATGAACCTATTCAACAAAGCAAGCCCTTGTCTGCCAGATTTTTGGCTTGCATACTATGGATGGTCAAGAGTTCACAAACAGCTAGACTGATTACTGCCTTAGGTTGCAAATGCCAGATGTGGCCAGGGGTGTGTATTCTATTGCCATCTATTAGAACCAGGTAGGGCAGTTTTCTTTATCTCTTCCACGATCCATCCTCCCTCCAGGGAAGCATCCTCTGTTATTGAGTCTCACTGCATGACTGGTAAAATTATATCATCCCACTGTGAGATGCTCCACCCAGGGGAGGAGCCAAGCATCCCCACCTGGATATAATCTGAGATTTGGAACACCACAGTCAGCCCTTTTCCACTGGATTCCCTGAGGAAGACCAGGCCCATCTACACCACTACTAGACCTTCTACAGGATCACTGCTTCAACAGAACTACGTCTGTCACTCCAGGACTGCAGTCACCATATCTGACTGCTACCAACTGACTCTCAGTGTTTTTGGTACCATTGCATTTTTATTTTATTTTTCCTAGTAAAGAACTGCTATTCCTATTCTCATATCTTTTCCTGAGAACCCCTTAATTTCAAAACTGGAACTCAGAGGGAGAGGGTTTACATTTCCCACTTCAAGGAAGGCTCCTGTCTTCCTCAGCAGGCACCTGTCTTTTCCAACTTAAGACAACTACAAAGATCAAGAGCAAGGAAACAAAATTTAAATGCCTCTAAAAGGATTTTTTTTTCCTAATGAAATAAGCAAGAGCTTCCAAAGCAAATCTCAAGACAACAGTATACAATAAAGATGATTGTTTCTGTGCTTTTAACTGTTTTGCTCAATCCAGTCCAGCTAGTGCTTACACACACACATTACCACTCATACCAAGCTCATAAAATGTTAGTATTTCTTTTACAAATCTCTACTCATATGCCAGCAGTGGTCAAGTATGTTTAAGGGTGTTCTTATCTGCCATGTTCTTGATGATGATACCAGTCTTTACAGAGGGATCTCACGTTTTAAAGGTCCTGAAATCATCATAAAGGTGGTCAAGCCATAATTTAAAAATAATATAATCTGAAGAGCAAGAAAGCAGTAATCACTTCACTTTGTCCTCCACTGGGCAGGAAAATATATCCGCAAACTGTTGCTTTTTCCCCTAGGGTAGTCCTGGTATTTTAGGTAAATTAATAAGGACAGTTTATCCAAGAGGACAACACCTCAGAAATTCAAGCAGAACCATAAAATTTACAATCTAAAATTTGAGAGCACCAGCTATCAACTTTATATTTTAATAAAAGCTTTTATAAATTTTAACTTTTATTATCAGTAGCTGAAAAATGCACCATTAATTAAATATATCCTTTCTTTTGTGTATTACAAGTATTCCCATTTAGGAACACAAGGAATATGTATACACTCAGTGTCCAGGCCAGCTCTCACCCCCACACCTTTCTTTAAGCTATGGTGCTTATTAACTTCGTTCTAATGCTCACTTACAAGGGAACTACTGTCACAAATTATCCCCAGTTTCTGGTACCAAGCTGAAACGGAATCCATGAGATGAAGGCAGTACTTTAGTTGTGAACCTTTACCAATACACCAGGGAGTGGACCGCTGAACTTGTGGCTAATTACTGACTGGTATGCAGGTTCTGCATGTAAAAATCACTATTACTTTGGCATGGACAGCGACAGCTCCAATTAATAGATAGAAAAACAATTCTTGGCAAGAGAAAGCAAAACATAGCCAAACATGCTAATGCAGCAGTATGTTCTCGAATTCCCAAATCTAGCCTAAGTAAATATTTTTTAAGCCTCTAGGAGGTGAAAAGAAAAACAAAAAAAAAAAGGGAAAAAATGCACTATTTGCAGCCACTGAGGTTCTCAACCTCCTTTTAAAATGAAGCTTTTAAGGAGAAGCAACTAATCTACCCTGCTCCCTGTTTGTGTTTGTAAATGTAACAGAAAGATTGTTCTGTAAGTTAGTGAACCATCTCTCATAACAGGTCATGGCATGACGCTAGCATACAAATATGTATACAAAAATACAAACATACATTATGCATACCATATGCGCACAAAAATGCATGTCAAAAAGTAATTTTGGCTTGGTCCAGAAGTTACTCCATCCAGGAAAAAAACCTTATCTTTTTATCAGCTCTCTGAAGTTTTAAACCAGCTCAGTATTTTCCATTTACATGCAGATGAAACTCAATTAAAATCTTTAGAACATGAACAGTGCAATTGTTTAGAGCAGAAGGAGATCAAATTTGAAGAAAAAGAAAAAAATCTTCATTAGAGATACACTGTAATTCCTAGGAACAACATCTCACAAAACCAACCTGAAAGTCATGTGTGTGCTCTGAGACAGGGAAAGGACTTTCATAACAGACTGTTGAATGAAAACCTCAAGGAGGAACCTGCGTGGTTTTTAATCCACTATGAAGTTTTTAACAATGTTAGGGAGTAGTTAATATGGATCTGAAGGGAATTCCACAGAAATGTACCTTAATGAAATTTTACCTACTAATAACCCTCTTGAGGGCAACAGAGAGTGGTACTGATCTTCTGAACCTGATACTGACCACGACTTCTGCTTCCACAGGGAATTTCAGGGATGGCTGAAAGCTGATCACACACTCCCCAGATATCAGCTGGGGGTTGCTCTAGTCAGATGCCTACCTCAAAAACAGAACATTTAAGTTTGAGTTGCTTTGGGATTTAGCCAGTCTTGTAGTCTTCCTTCTTTCTCCTCCTCCTCTCATGTTCCTATATAGATTACTCACGCAACCATATTAAAAAAAAAAACAACATATGAAGTGACCAATTATCACACAATATCTGAGAAAACTCACATGAAATTATAAAGTATTTTCTATTGTAACCAGAAAAGGACCTGTGTTGCAACTTAATGCTCCAATGCAGGAGAGTAATAGTAGACTATACAGTTACCAAGGGAGCAGAATGTCCAAGTTCAGTTATTAATTTTTACTTTGATCAGAAAAATATCAGGTTAATGCTTGGGTTAGAGAATAAAGGGTAAACCTTACAGGAAAAAAGAATTTGCTTCTTTCCAAATATAGGATAGTTTCACTTAAATCTCAATATATGGATTTTAAGAACTCTTACTGAAACATTAACTGTGCTTTTCCTTCAATTTTAAGTCATCATGTGGAATAATAATGTTCTTCTACTGGTATTACTAACTCTAGGGCCAGCCAGAAAGCAAAAAGGAATTTTAGAAGTGTGGAGGGAAAGAGGAATTTCATGTAGTGTACAGCATTTATTCTTGCTAGGGATGTTGATTTGAAACTTTAGTTGGCTCCCTTTCTCCCAATATCTGCTGGATATAGTCACCTTCAGTTTTGTTGAGAAATGTGAAATCTTTTCTTATTCCAACTGACCTACTTTATTCAAAGAGCTACTAATAAAAGGTGCTACCCTATTCTTAAACTTCTTTGAAAAATTGTGATCACTTGCACCATTCAATATTTGCTACTACTAACCTCAGTACAGGTACAGCTATCCCTCCAATCTTTTGAGTTTCCATAGTTTCTGATTTGATTCATGTTCTTTAAGTATTTTCTCTAGGTCAGCTGGACATTTGTGCACTGTTTTCTGAATGGTCTATGCTTTTAGCCAATACTGTTCAACTGGATTCCTACAGAAATACTTGGGGGGAAAAAAAATCCAGGAAACAACTGATAAGACAAAACCCTCAGTCATCAAACCATAATATGTGGGACCTCCTCTGATTCAAAATCTTGCTAATAAAGATGAAAACCTCATCATTAGATATAGCTTAAACATTTATGGACTATCAAGTTCCTGTAATCAAGAATAGATCTACAGTCTGAATTATCAAGCCAGATAATCAGATTGATGTTTTCTAGCATTAGCAAACATCTCATTATGAGAAAAAAAAACCCAAAAAACCCCAAACAAACAGCAACAACAACAAATTAAATGAGTAAGAAATGCAGAGCAAAATTTTTACACCCCACACTCCAAAACAACAAAACAAACCAAAAAACTACGAAGCATCTCCCTTATTATATCTCAACGGGATATCCATCTGGAAAGTCTTACCTTCCAGATGCTTTCCCCTACTACTTCATTGTCCTGCTAATCTCTGAAACTACCCTTAGGAGGAAAACAAAACACTACACAATTTATTGTCATGCTGTTGTTTTAAAAGATGGACAATTGAAAGGGAAATAGATCCTGGACAACAGTTAGTTTCAATATTAAAATTATAGAAGGAGAAAACCATAACTGGATCAAATCAAAATAAAACTGAATACAAACCCCGTATCAAAATAAATTAATAAAAGCCAAAAGCATCTTACAGCAACACAACAATAAAGTGCATATGCAAAGAATAAAAATCCCAAATAAATGAGGAAGCCTACCTATCTCTTCTCTTCAAAGTCAAATCACATGTATGTGGCCAAATGGTCAGACAACTTTTTTTTTTTTTTTTTTTTTTTTTTTTTTTTTTTTTAAACATAGAAGTATGATGTCAGTTAAACCAAACAACTACTATAGCACTTTAGGTAAGTCCACAAAATGTTCTCCCCAGGCTTTGGTAAGATGACAAGGTTTCTTCTTACAGAAATCATCTGTACTGTACAGAATCTTCTAAGCCTGTCAGTAAAGCAAGGTAGAGTGGATTTTATTCAGTTACAGGGAGTTTGAATAGATTTGTAAATCAACACCTTTTAATTTGAAAGTGACAGATGAATGGTTAGGCTTTGGATCTATTTGGACCACTTTTGGTACTACTGGAGCTCTGTGGTCAGAAGCTCTACTGCCTCTTGTGATCGGAACACACTGACTTTCCATGCAGAAAGTACCTCCACAAGGAGCTGACAAAGTATAATAAGTATCTCAGGTACCCAAAAAAGGATGTGTTTTATTGCTCTCCTTTTCTTCTGTTGGGTTCTTTTTAAGTATGGTTGAATTTACGTAATACCTCTTTCCAACTCAAGGTGCAACAGTACAAGCAAGCAAAGAGCTGATTCAAAATACAAATACAGTAATAACATACTTATGACTTATTACTGCAAAGGGACACACAGTGAAGAACAAGATAAAATATTTGGTTTGACACTGCTGCTATTCTCCATAGCATTACTTGCAAAGATTTGGGGGTGTTTTCAGAATGTGCTATTTCATTCTTCCCAGGTGTGCTATCTAAAAAACCTCCCCATATCAGTGGAATATGTAACAAGTAAAATCACTGCAGCAAGTTCACAAAAAATTTAAAAGCGGGGGGTTTACACACCTTTTTCCCCCCAAGTTGAAAGCACCACACATACATGCTCCAAATAATGAAGCAGTACATGTATCCTGCACATTTAGAAAACAACTCCTAAATTATTATAAATTTCTGCCCACCATCAGCCTTTCTTCAGGATATGGGAAATATTTCAGTCATCATTTCTGCAAATATAAAAAGTATGCCATTTTAAACATAAAGCACAACACAGTCGTAATCTTCAACTGGGAAAAGATCCACCTTTACATGGCATTCAGATAGCTCAAAAGACAGAACACATTCATGAAACGACAGAAAAAGGAAAGTATTTTCTAACTTATATGAGGAATACCAGCCAAAATTCCCTGCATTGTTTTTTAAGTTTTAAGCAACAGTTAGAAATGGAGAGATGTTGTTTTTCAGTAGAGCTAGAGAAGTCAGATTCATTTGCTGTAGTAACATTTACTACAGAAATATTTTTATTTGCCATAGCATCACCCTCTATTGCACAAGTAGCGATCTAGTAAGACAGAAGTACTTGCCTTTCTCACTACTGTTAGCTTGTCTCAGAGGTTTTTCATAGATCTCTGCTCATAAAATGTTTGTCAAAATGCACTCGCACATAACACAAGGCAAAGAGGAGATGAGAGACAGATGCTTCTGCATGGTAGTGGGCGGGATGGGAGAGAAGCTGGGGAAGCAGCTTTGCATCCAATCCATTATAGCTATTTTCCTTTTCACCATCTAACAGCAAGTCACAAATTCACCCTAAACACATCAGATCCTCTGAAGTTACGAAATGATGCATTACTGAAGTCACAGCAGGGAAGCCAACTCAGTTTAGAGTACATAAAAGACTAGTGCTAGAATAACCTTTTTCATCACAAGGTTATGGATTAAAAACAAAGCAACATTTTCATGTAGTGAGAAGATGCACAGCCAGAGAAAAAGCAAGGTAGAAGTGTCATTTGTACTTCTTTCCAGAATAAATTCCTTTCTAGAAAAATTGATCTCAGATTTTCTACCTCAAAAACAGCACTACAATCTCATAGTTCCCTGCTCCAGCATATAACCTTTCTGCCACATACATTTTCCTCAGCTACTTGGGTGCACGTGTCTTGGAATAAGCTGGGTGTCTAAAACCTGAAACTCACTTCCCTCCTTTATAGCTTCTACTACTGCATCATCTACTACTGTAAAACTGCAGCTGCAGTAAAACTGAAAAGTAGAGAAATTTTTTTATCTTTTTCTTCTACTTTAAATTGTTTATCTTAATATAGGCCTTCACTGATTGCAGTATTTGTCAAAAGTACACAAAGTTGCAACTTTTACCAACCTGTATTCATGTATACCAACTACACGCAACACACACTGCAGGTACAGTACATATGTATCTTACTAAAGTTCCAATATATCAAAGCACAAAACTGAAGACATTTCCGCATAGTATACCACCATGGAAAAGAGCTAAGTGAGCAAGAAGTCCTTATCTAGCTTGATCTAAGCTATTGAAAGTGAAATCAGAGGTGAAATGCATACAGCAAGGATGACTAAACCCGTAAGTGGTCCAAAATTATTTGGTTTATTACATGAATTCAAGAGACTACAATCATTCTGAACAGGCTATTATCAAATCTCTCCAGTGACAAAGCTTTCTGTCCAAGATAACAAATAAAGCAAGTGCATAAATCACAGGGATATGTGGCTTAAGGCCATTATCCCAGATGATTACAGACTGGTTTTTGCATTGTCCGTCTTTGCTTTTAGTACCTCCACATTTTTTTAATATTGTAGCTGTTACTACCACTGCTATCTGAAGGCTAGAGTCCCGTGTAGTTATGAATGGCAAACAGTAAAACCCTCTCACAGGTTAAAATAAAGTCTAGGGTAATATTTAAAGTTATGCTTAGTAAACTTAATTTAGTAGCATGTTTTTAATGCGCTCTGCAAGTCTTATCCAACTGTGTATGCTTTAATTACAAAGCACTATGCTCAGCACCAGACTGTGGTTGCCAGGCACCACCAAAGACCCACGGTGCTCACCATGGTGCAAACATCTAATGAAGAAACTATGCTTGTTCAAAAGGTGCTCACAAAATCTGAAGGTAAGGAAAAAAAAGTGGTTAAACCAGGGGAAAAAACATATCTGTGGACAGGTGTGGTGGTTTGGCATAAATCCATCCCACGGAAGTTGATTTCTTCTGAGAGAAAAGGCTGGGACACCCTTTGTGCCTGGCGGAATCCAACCGCTGGCTAGCTCTGAAGATGGGCATGCTGGCAAGCCCAATTGCATAACTGAACACACCTCAATCAATACACATGAAAGAACCCAGGAAAAAGCTCTTTTTCCTTCCAGCACGAGCCCAAGGTAACACCTTGGCTCGTCTCCATGCAGTGCCCTGGCCGGAGATGGGCCAGGCCCCACTCCACATCAGCCTGTGTGGCCCGGCGGGCCAAGGCTGGGCACTCCTTGCCAGGCAAGGGGAGCAAAGGACATCAGCCCCTGTGGCTGGAATTGAAGCGGCAGGGGGCTGGAAAACACCTGTGCAGTCCGGGCCCCTGGGAATTCTGGCACAGCCCCAGAGTGACCGCTGCTGTTCAGGCCTGGGCCCCTGCTGTCCTGGCCCAGCCCCCAGCACAGCCTGAAGCACTCCAGCCCTGCTGCAGCTGCTGCCCGGGTGAGATATCGACCCTTTCAGAGCACTGAATGCTTCTGAGTGAAGGGAAGGACAGACTGAGACAGACACGGGACATGTGGAGAAACAACATGAAAGCACCAAGGTCAGTGAAGAAGTTAAGCCCCAGATAAGAGGGATGGAGGAGAATGTTTCAACTTGAGTTGAAATTCTTTTGTAAGCCATGGTGATGGACATTAAATACCCTTTTAAATCACAAAGTAGTAATGGGGGGAAGGAATGCTCAGTTGTAGACCTGAGCAAAGGCTGAATCCATGCTGAATAGCAGATGCTGAAGTAGTTATAATTCTATGAAAAATTTAGAACAGACAGAAAGAGGAGTGATGAAGCTCTGAGGAAAGAAGTACAGACCCTCTGTTCCCAGAGACAAAGATGATCGTCAAGGTAGATGAACCTTTGCTTTTGAACAAATGCTACCCCAGATGATACCCCATGGATTAACATGGTCCACAAGCACAGCTTTGGAAGGCTACAGAGATGGGAAGGACTTCACAATTGCAGGATTCCTGGGCACCTGATACTTGTGGAAATTGAAACCCCAAAAGAACTGAAAACTGATTTTTGTGGGGAAGCCTCCATGGTTTGGCAAGAGAGGCTCCTCTCCCTAAGTGAACTGAAAGAAAGACTGCTCTAGTGGTGGAAAACTGACTGAAATCTTTAGGTTTTGTTTCTCTACATTGTTGGTGGGAAGGGAAGAAGAGTGTTGGGGGCAGGAGAAGGGCTCTGAAGGTTTTATTCTGGTTCTCATAATTATTTTAAGCCCATCAAGAAAGTTTTGTTTCTTTTGAAGTTTTAAGCCTGATTTGCTGTTCTCCTAGTTCTATCTCACAGCAAGAAAATGAGTGAGTAGTTCTAGAAGGTACATGGAGATTTGGTCAGCACTGGACCTACCACATTAAGCGCAGCCACTACAAATTTGGGGATGCAACAAAGGAGTAATCAACTCTCAAACAAGACCACCAGTGTCACTGACAATATTTAGAATATTCATTACGGACTGCAGCCTGTAAACTTCTTACAGTCCAAGTCAAAATGAAGACTTCAGAAAACATGCTCAAATTATACAGCATACAAATTCAGACTTTAACTTGGGCTCCAGATAAAGGAGAAATCAATGCTCTGTGCAACCCTAAGCAGACGATTTCACCAAGTAGCCCACTAACATTATATAGGGCATCATGCCACATCACCTTGTTAAAATTACAGACACCACTACAGACACTTCTCCATTTTTAAGAATACTTTTCAGAATGCATAAATAAAAACATCCTGAATACCTATCTTACCATCAACCCTTTTTTCCCCCAATAAAAAAGTGCAAACTTTTGGTCTCAACACAAGCCCTCTTTCCTAGAGATATGTACACACGTGATCCAAAATGTGGATCCAAACTTCATCAGCAAAAACATGAAGCAGTACAGTGAAAGATGGAGTCCAAAAACTGCAATCAAAATCAGAAGTGAGAGTGCCAATGAGGAGGTGAAGAAGAAATACAAGCATGCTGTTCTAATCTAATCATACAAGAAAACCTGAATACCATTTACAAAACCAGAATGCTCTTCTTCCTGGCTTCCATTTTTGTAATGACAAGGAAGTAAGAAATTGGTTGGAAATCTTCAGTCCTAAATTTCTGCTTCAAAATCATGGTACTTTTCAGCAAGGCAGTTGCTGACTAAAGTAAAAAGCTTAGCAAAGCTGAGCAGTGATTAAGAGATTTCATTTGTAACATGTCACATTTTTACAGGAGGAAATATGCTTCTTATGACATGACACTTCCCATAAAACACATGGAGTTATAATACCATCTAAGCCCTGCATTTGTCCTATGAAATAACCCATCAATACCTCCTTTGGTAAATAAATATGCACTCTGTCCTGGTTTCTGCCAGGACAGGGTTAATTTTTGCAACAGCCAGAAGGGAGATGGCTGGGGCCTGGAGGTACTCTGTACCACTCAGGTGATCTTCTGAGGAAGGAGGAAAGGATATATCAGGGTTCCACACCGTGGCAGAGGGAACAGTTGGGTACATTCACCTCTTTCTGGGACACTCTATCGTTAGGATTGTTACTGCTACTGTTCATTTTCTTAGTTCATTGCTGCTTCAAATAAATCATTCTAATCTCAACTTGTGTGACCTTTATCTTTTGTGCCTCCAATTCTCCTCCCCAGCCCGCAAGATGAGGAAAGGAAAAGGCAAAGTGAGCAAGCAGCGGGTGGTTTGGAGTGTTTCAGTGAGAACACTTAATTGGGGAATACCATTTCAAAACCAAGACACACTTGAATAAATTGACAATTACCAAAGACAAAACTTAAGAGGCAATGAAAACTACTCAGAGCCAAAGCAAGCAGCTCTTGAAACTTTGTAGGACCATATATTCAAGTCTTGGTCCAAAATTTAAATTGACAGACATCATATGCTGCTACATTCCTACACAGTTGGAGAAAGCCTTAACAGCTTTGCAATATGCCTAATACAACTTCCTAAGTTGTATTTACAGAAATCAGACCAAAGTATAAACTGAAAAAGTATCAGTTTATACTTTGTTTAAAATTAGTCGTTTCAGTTTGTCAACCCCTGAATGTTTTAGATGCACATCCAGATAAAAATATCATAGATGAGTCTGCATTTCCTAGGCAATTAAGAACTTGAAAACTGCCTACAGATCACAAATTATTCTAAATAATTTCATAGGAGTTAATGACCTTACAGGTGAGAATTTTGACTATGTAACATTCCAATACTTATCTTCACTTCAAAGGAAGATATTCCTAATAGACCAAGAGCATTCACTAATTTTCAGTTTAATATACAAATATAAACACAGGACAGACAGTTACACACGTCAGCATTCTAATTCAATTTCTGTAGAACTTATTCCTCACATCTGTAGTTTCAAAATGGCAACAAATTTTACACTAATTGTGCCAAATCTGGTTAGAGAATCTCTACTTTATTTGAACATTCAGGGTTTTTAAAGAAATAAATACCCATTAATCAAAAACTTTAGTCTACCTGTTAACTACAGACATACAGGGAAAGAAAAGAAAAAGCCCTACTAAGTACAACAGCACCTGGACATCCAGTGATGCTTAGAGAGATTTACTTAATGCATCAAGCACGGCCCATTCTGCATTCTGATATAACAATCTCAGATATGCTTCTATACCAGCCCTTAGCAAAGCAAAGCTTCTACAATACAAATCTTTGCCTGCATCAAAAAGATACTCCTGAGCCACAGTATTAGAGCAAAAGCTCTCCTATCCATAAGCCAAAAATTTGTAAAATCACTGCATCCCCTCCACTTTTCACACAAAGTATAAGCCAAGTCTAAGACAAGAAGAACTCAAATGAAATTTAGTTCCAAAGGAAAACAAGAATACTTAGCACCTTTCTTGAGCAATTTAGCTTTCAAGAACACTTTGAAAATATTAACATGCCAAGATATAAAAGCACCATTGTTTCAGTCAAAGGCAGCAAGAAGAGAGGATGCAGAAGTTGGTAGCAAAATGGACGGATGGCTGTTATTTTAGTTTTATAAACTGTGCTCTCATTTCCATCACAGTGATGCATCAAAACAGGTTCTGCAGTACTAGAATAACAAATCTGTACTTTATTACTGAATACTGAGAGATTCGGGCAGACCTGGTTTAATTTCAAGTCTAAGATTTTTTTTTCCACTGAAATTCCTGTTGCTTTTGTCAAATTAAACCCGCAACAGCTTTTTTTATTCTATACCACCATTAAAAAAGCTTTTAATTTTTATTAAGAACAGTGTTTTTCTTTTGCAGCTCCCATTACTGCCTTTTCAAAGGTACACATGCCCAGTAGAGCCCAGATGCTAGATACAAAGATGTAATTTGTTAAAGTTTGTTCATTGCATGCTCTGCTGAATTCCATTTTCTTTTTCTAGGGTGCTGTGCGGCTCTTTAGCCACCTCTATTAGGAAAGACTTATGCAAAAAGATTCATCACAAACCATTATCTGCTACATTCATGTTCTTTTGGGGTGTCAAATACCACTAATGTAGATCAGTGTTGGGATCTCTTTGGAGAACTCCATGCCATCCCAAAGCCTCATCATACACGTGCCAATATTGCCCCACAAGAAAACACTGGTAGCTGATGGACAGTGAGTTAATCCCCCAACACCAGAATTCTGACAGGTCCTCATCTGTATTGGTCAGCACCTCACTCACTCCACTATTAGCAGCATTGAATTGAGGGCAACAGATAATAGAAAAAGTAAAGCAAGAATAGCCAAGTTTTTCACTTCAGTATTTAATGTGCAGCTCATTAAGGGCCCAGCTTGAAGCCCTGTGAACCTGGCAGAAATATTCCCATTCAGGTTTTGAAGAGGGCTTTGAAAAATTAGGAGCTTGAACTTGATACTGAGAAAGGAACAGAAGCTAGCTAAGAGCAAGAGGCACAGGTTTCATGTCCTCCCATTGTTCAGCCTAGTTAGCAGGCTTGATTACTAGTGGGAATTTGCACTGGGTAACCTCAGTCAACTCAGATGAAAGATACAGTGAGCAGAAAAAGCATAGATGTTGGCTCCAGGTTAGCATTTGACAGGACTATCTAACTGAAAAACATCCGAGGGTACCATGTAACAATCTCCTTGGGTAGAAGTAATGAGGATTTGAAAATGGTTCTGAGAAAACCAGAACAATTAGAGCCATTTCTCACTAGAAAGATGGAAATCAGTATTACAAAGAGATTGTGAAAATGCTTCTGTCTTAATAGTACAACAGCAGACCTGCTGCAAGACCTGCTGCAAGTGCTCAATCCACTAAAACTGCACCAGAAATTCCACTTTATTCTAAATAATCAAAGACCCCACGTCCTAAAAATTATCTGAGTACCTGACTCAAAACAGACCAAATGGAATGAGTTTGTAGTGAATACAACTGTGGATACAGTTGTATCACAAAATCAAAGATGCATGGTGAATACAGGTAGAGAAAAGACACAAAAAATACAAGGAGACTTACATTTTGTGCTATCTGTGATGAATGACTCAGTTCCTACCATGTTAGATGCACTTCATCTTCATAAATTACCATCACATGGCAGGTGCTGTGGAATCTGTCTCAATCCTGCTAAAGGTTTTTGTTTAGGTAGTACAAAAATGGTACTAAATACTACTATATTTTATTTAGCACTTTCAAATGGAATATAAAAATATATTTAAAATACCACATCAGTTTAAAAAAAATGCATTCTAACAAAGAACATCAGTTGTGTCCCAGAACTACAGTGATATTTTTTCAGAATCATCCCATGTTCTGCTGTCAGTAGATCTCAACACAGGAATACAGATTGTATTTTTTCCAAAGGCATTTTAACAAACAAAGGCACCAACAAATAAGCATGCATTACTCAAAAAACAATTACTGAGATTAAAAGTACAGTCTAAAGAATTGTAAAAAGGGGAAAGTACAAACTACCAGTTTTCAAACGCTTCAGCACACTCTTCCGTATTTTCTAAGCACTTTTGGGCAGGAGTGCTTTCTTGGGTTGGGAATTTCTGACACCCCAGCTATGTTGGTTGATGGTGTGAAGAGTGACTGCTGACTGATGTCACTTGGCTAGCAGAAGCTGCCACACTAGTCACAGTTATACTGGCAAAAACAGTGCTTTCATCGGAATTGCTTCCCTCCGCTGTGGAATTTATCTTTTGCATGAATAAACATCAATACTGCAAACACGAGGAACTCAAGATTTATGAGCAGTTTCATGGTTATAATCTTGCTGGGATGAATGGAGACATACTGCAATGGCTTGCATGAGTAGAATGCTGCAAAGAAAGGATACGACCTCTTTGGGAAGGACTTGTCAGAAGGACCTGGAGGTGGAGATGCCTTTCAACACAGAGGCATCAGAGTGCACAGAGCTTTGTCTGGGCATGGATGATGAGCTAAGCGAGCGTTTACAGGCACAGATTAGAGAGCAGACCAGTATGGGTGACACTGTAGTGAGTGAGCATCTGCTGCAGGGCACTTGGCCAGGAAATCAAGTGGATAAGGCCCTCTACAGACAAGGAGCAGCAACTTCACAATCACAAACCCTGGTCCTCATCAGGGAGGACTTAAACCACTCCAGTATCAGAAGGAAGGGCAACAAGCTCGGGAATAAATATCCAGAGCACTCCCAGAGAGCACTGACAGATTCCTGACCCAAATGATAGAGGAGCCAACAATAAGACACTCTGTGCTGGAGCTCATACTTACTAAAAAGGAAGGGCTCCTCGGGGACATGAAGGTCACAGGCAGCCTTAAGTTGCAGTAACCCCAGTGGCATTCACAATTTCAACAGGAGGGAGAAGGGCAAAAAAACAAGATCACAGTGCAGGAATTCAGGACAGCAGATTTTGGTCTCCCTGGGGACAGAGTTGAAAATAGCCCCATGGGATAGGACCCTGGAGAGAAAGAGGTGGTCAGAGAAAGCTGCTCGATACTCAAGGACCACCTCCTCTAAACTCAAGAAACATTCATCCCAAAGAGCAGGGAGTCATGCAAAAATGCCTGAATACCTAAACAGATGTAAAAGAAGATCCTGGCAAAACTCAAGCACAAAAAGAAAACATACAAAATGAGGAAGCTGGAACAGGCAAACTGGAAGTACAGACACTGCCTGAGCATGAAGAAATGCAGTCAGGAAAGCCAGAGACCACCTGAAGCTAAAACTGATGAGGAATGTCAAGAGTAAGTATCTGAAGGGAGGGTATGAAGATGGTAGAGCCAGACCCTTCTCAGTGATCCTGTTCAGCAACAAGAAACAACATTCACAAACTGAAATACAGTAGTCCTTCCGAACATCAGAAAATACTTTCTTACTGTAAGGGGGAACTGACCCCTGGCCCAGGTTGCCCAGAGAGATTGTGGAGTCTTGATCCTTAAAGATACTCAAAAGCCACCTGGATTTTGTCCTGGGCAACTGGCTCCAGGCAGCCCTGCTTGAGCAAGGGTGATGGACCAGATGGCCTCCAGCAGTCCCTTCCAACCTCAACCAATACCTGTCTCTTTTAAAGCACTCTGTTCCAGAAAACTTACAGCCATAAACCAGTGTTTTGCTGCTGGTTTAGACCAGCTTTCTGGATCATACATAAAGTATCCTTCAGTATCCTCAGTGTACTTGTGCTTCACCCAGCATGCAGTGAGTCCTCTCTCAAACAAAGCCTCTAGGCATTTTAATAAAATGAATAAACAACTGCTTTCTGTATTACATTCACAATTCCACTACTTCAACCAGAATGTCAAGATCTTTTCTCAGAACATATTACTTTCATATACAGCAACCTAAAGTATGAAGTTAAGGACAAAAGGAAAAGAAAAAAAAAAATCTTAACAGGAATAAAACTTGAGCATTTCTTAACATATCAGTGTCCAATAGTGGGACAGATGAAACTGAGGAACAAAACTCAAACACATAAAATCAAACACGCTGTAAAATTAATTATTTCAAAGAATTCTCGATACTAACCTCAGATGCGGAAATCTTTACTGCTGGTGTATACCACAGCATTTTTAAACTGAGAACAGAAAGGAAAAACTCACTATGAAAAATTTGAAGAGCTTTAGGATGTCTGAAAAATTTCTTCTCTATCAAACAACATCACCTTCAGACACCTGGCAAACATGCATTTACCTCAATGCTGTTTCTCTCATTCTCTCCACCTCTGCATCCTTAACAAATTTGCCCAGCAACATGGCACTAGCTTTCTGTTCAGACAAATGCTGAACAATGCAGTCTGCCCCTGCTCATCATGGGTCAAAGCTGATATAAAGCGATACAGTCAATAAAACTGCCATAGTTTTAATCCAGCTAATGTGTGTCAATAATTCAGTGGAAACTCTGGCTTCCTTACTGCTCATTTATGTCAACTTTTCTTCTAAATGGCAGTGGCCTTTTCCAGTTACACTCTCTAGGCTGTTAGCGCCACTTGACCACAGACAAACTGCATATGTTTAAAAAAACAATAACCTACAACTTTTAAGTACCAAGATATATATTAATTTACTCCTTCAAGCATTTTCCTATTTACTTCTTTAAATTTTGCATTATTTTCCATTTTCAAGAAAATACACTCCTTTCTTCAGTGTGGTCACAGCACTACCTCTAAATCAACAAAGAGTATTTGTAAATTTCACTTTGATTGGTTTATTCTGTCTGTTTTCCACTGGTCAATTAACTTTTTCTTGTTTGTTTTAATATGCACATAAATTCTGAGTATTTAAATTCTGAATATTTACACAATATAATTATTATATGCCAAGTATCATTAGGGACTTGGTTTCATCATCTAAGGCACAACTGTATTAAGCAATAGTTCTTGCCAAAGACACTGGCATTTTCACATGTTTAAGGCACAAAACAGTGAGTCTTTCAAGAAACCAGAGTTCTGCTCTTTGCTTTTTTGATTAACCACTTGGGCAACTTTGCTCAAATCACTTCACCTGCACTGCATCAGTTTGTTGTCAGAGAATGGGTTTATCTCTCTACATTGTCATTTTCCTCACTCTAAGCAGTTCTATAAAGCATTCAGGAACCTAATAATTTATTTCCACAGCATGTCTAAGACTAGGAAATTGGCGAAGTTATTCTGCATCTTACATACCAGTGGCACAATATTACTATTTTTGCTCATGTTAATAAAGAAAAAACATTAGGAACATATTTCTTCTCAATCCATTCACCAACTGTGCACAGTTAATCCACATTGTAATAGTAATATAAATCAAGATCTAAGCGTACTGAACAGCACCTCAGATGCTTTCAGTACAGGACACAGTTGGATATACTCAGGTGCCAGGCTGAGAGTAGTGGTGTGAGAGTAGTGGCAACTGGTAGGATGAACAAGTTGAGACCTGAAGTCCAACTTCCCCAGCACAGCACAGAAAAGCAAGAGGCAAGACTTTGGATAGCAACAGCAGAGATGTGAATTCCAAAACTGATAACCACATTGCAAGGCATTTATGATGCATGCTTCTCCACTCTCTAAACCAGCTGGGAAGCATCCTGATTTTGGCTGTGCAGGAATCATTTCCAAAGCAATGCCTTCATGTGGAAAGGAGGTGTTCCAGCAACAAAGGATCTACATGGCTAACCTAAACAGTGTAAGTCTGAATGACCTCAGAAGTTTGCTAGAAGCTGCTATTTTAATCTAACAGCCTTTAAGCTGCAGCAACATTATAGTGGGAATGCAGGAAAAAGCAGGCAGACTGTAATGTTTGCAATGACAGATAGGAACTTTTAAGCCTCTCTAGCTATACTCCCTTCTTCACACCTAAGGTCTGAGAGCAACTATGGCAGGATGTGAATTTATTGCCATACACATTCTCCAAGTACCTGCTCATCACCAAATGGTTTGGCTTAGCCACTAGCATGTCCTATATTCCAACACACTCAGTATCAGCATGGATTTTTTTTTCCCCTTCTTCCTTCACTTGCAGCACCCTCATTTTGATGACACAGGTCTCAGTGAGGAAGACATTGCAAACTAAAAGCTTTTACTATTTCTTAAACTGATCATTTTTGCTTTGTGGAAGCTATTGGCAACTCAGCTCTCCTAGTACTAAAAACTGGTCACACCATCATCACCTACTGATTTCTACTACTTGGAAGAGTCATTGAACAGGAACAGATTTCTCATAAATGCAGTTGATACTAAAGAGTACTGGAAGATCGAGATCAAGGACATAAGTTATAACATATTCCAATAATAGCAACAAAAAATGTCCACCTTTACAGGAACCTCATTCTTCAATGCTCTAATTCTCTACTTTGATAAAGCAGCACCTAATTGTATGGTTGCTCAATGCTCAATATGGAAGAACCCAAAAATACAGACAACTGCACCATTTTAAAGCAGTAGGAATCATCTTTATCTCATTTAAGAATTCCCAAGAACACTAGCCAATATTTTATCTTTGAAAATTCGTCTTATATGTATGACAACCTACAGGTTTAAGTCTGAGTCACATTCTAGAACCAGTCTTAGGACTGAAAAATGACGACACTACAAAAATACAGAATTAACCTGCTGCTTGAAGAGCCTCAAGGTGAATGTCAGTTTATTTTATATAAAAATACCTCCTACATCCTATCTATTAATAAAACAATGAAAGCTAATATTCTTTAGAACATGATCGAAAGAACACACATTTAGCTATTTAATAATGCCAAAACAATGGGTTTTCATTTCTTATTTCTATCCAGTGGCATAAACCTTTCTAGCACCTTCGGCATGAAAAATATTGAATTAAGCAGATTCATACACTGAAGTCCAATAATTTTGAGACATAAAATCCCATTTGCAGTACTGATTAGAAGCAGCATTAACTTAAGACAGAAGGGAAAACAATCATAAAGAGAATTTAGTACTGAGGTTC
This sequence comes from Regulus satrapa, assembly GCA_013396955.1. Lineage (NCBI taxonomy): Eukaryota > Metazoa > Chordata > Aves > Passeriformes > Regulidae > Regulus > Regulus satrapa. Next base: position 801,072 of record VWZN01004070.1, on the reverse strand, counting down.
AGGGGCACAGCAGGGGAAAGAGGAAGACAATGAAACCTCACCAGAAGCTGGATTGACAAGTCTAAATCAACTGAAAATGTCACCCCATTTGAATAAATCTCAATTCTTCTTTGCTCACCCCATTCCACCGTTCAGTGACACTTTATATTCCACAATGAAAAACACTCATTTCTCCAAAGTGACAACTTAAATTCATTCCCAAATACATCTAGAAATTCTAGGCAGTATCATATTTCAATAAATAAATAAAAGTCTACAATTCCTTCATTTCTGTCCTTTCTTTCCTCTTCCTCTTGTGCCCCACTAAAACAAAATCCTTCGGTCTTCTTTGTTTTTAAATGAAGACTCCTCAATAACAATTTCTAGTTTTCTCCTAGTCCAAAGTCTTATCTGCAAATGCCTATCAGCAGATAAAGTCTAAGAGGTAATAGAATAAGTGAAATGTTGATACCCTATATGTTAGTATTTCATTCTGGGATAAACTGTAGAGGAACTACTGAGAGATGCAACTCAACAATTTAATTTCTCCAGAAGTTTAAGCAGCCAAAAATGTCTTGTGAAGGAAGCAGAGGGTTGCTTAATTTTTAATTTTTTTTTTTTCCCTGAACACATGTTTTCTTGTAACTCTCAGTGCAGGTGAGTGAAAGGAGATTGACACTGATATGGGGGTTGTCCTTATTTAAGACAGCTCTGGTACTGGTGTTACCACATCTACTTGCAGTTTGGCCAAACAATAGCAGGTCAGAAATTGTTATGATTTCTCTAATTGTCTTAGATTCCTGGGAAAACAGTAAAGCAAGCCACTTTTTCTTGATGTGACCCTTGACAAGCTGCCTCTCAGCCACACACACATGCTTGGTCATCATGTGGAACTATTCCCTGAGGATAAAAAAAAATTGGTATAGACGTGGAATAACAGTAATGACTCATCAATACACAAAAACGCATGGGAGAAGAGTAGAGTGGCGAGGGCAGCTATCTTCTAGCTCTCACTGGTCAAGCGACCAGAGGCATGAGGATA
>VWZN01004070.1:782891-794622 GCA_013396955.1 Regulus satrapa | reverse complement strand
AGTGCGGGGAGGGCGCGGGGCGGCCCGGCCCCCGCCTGGGGCGCCGGCGGCGGTGGAAGACCCAACTCCGAATGCCGGTACCGCGTCAGAAATGAATAAATATGAAGGCTTCTGGCTTAGATGTGGCGGAGCGTGTCCCTGCGATGTTTCTCTGCGTGCTGGCAGCTGCTGAGAGTCAAGTGATAAGCGCACCTTTTGTTGTTTCTTTCTTTTTAATTTTTTTTTTTCCCGTGCGCTTAGAGCAACCATCAGCGCCTTTTTTTAAAAATTCATAATTTTACTTCATTAGGGGTGTAAAATGGATTGTTGCAATACATCAGCATTCTGAGAGGACTGTATGATAACCTGTGTGTATGATTGTAGAGGGTGCCTGAAATTCCAAGAGGAACATGCAACGAGAACAGAAATGAGCAAACGTGCGTACAATCCGATTTTGGAAAGGCATTGATCCATTCTTAGAATGGAAGATGAAGCAACGTATACATGTGCTTTGAGTAACAATGTAAATAATCGAAAGTATGAATAATTGGGTTAGTAATCAGGACTTAACTGCTTTCTTCTTCTAGAAGGATAAGGGAATAGTTTAAGAGAAAAGTTGTTATTTTAAAAGATATCACGAATGCTAATTTCTCTCATTACATCAGATGCTTGAATGCTGAAACTCATGCAGAAGTTTCTTTATTGGGCAGAAATTATGTTTTGCAGTATGCTGTACCAAAGTATTGTGAGCTCTGGAATAGGTTTATTCATAGCAAGATAGTATTTGGCAGACGTGATTGAGGTATTGCTTCATCAAGTTTATTCTACCACTAGCCAGCATCCTTTTCCTGAGGCTTTGGTCAAGAGTGGTATCACATGAACTGAAGTAAATCATGATGTTGGAATGCCACTGATACCACATAAGTGTTGCTAACTGAGAATTTTGATATGCTGTGATAACTAGAAGAGTATTTTGCGGAAGGGAAGAAAAACACAAACCAAGAACTCTGCTTATATGTAAAATAATTAAGTTCTGGTAGGAAGGATTTTCTGGAAGAGCTGTGGTAATATACATATCGGTGTCTACATGCTTATTTTCATGAGCAAATCAAATGAGATATCATTTTCAATATAGCTCAGAAATTAGCTATATTGAACTGGCTAATTCTCCTATGTGAAGCTAAAGGGTCAGCCTTCAAGTAATAATGTTCTCTTGCACTGTGGAAAGATTATAACTGCTTTGGAGGCAGTCAGAGTGCATGAATTGCTGGAGATTGTAGGGAGGATGAAGCAGGACTGTGTACAGCTTCATTATTAAGAAAACCAGGTTGTCCACTCTCTGTTACTAGAATTTTCAGCAGTTCCATGGTTTCCAGCCTCATGCTGTCTTCAAAACTGCTAACTTGCCAGAGTCTGATCCTACAAAATATTGAACAATTTCTGGAGGTTCTTAATGTTCTCATCTTCTGTTTAGAGCAGGGAACTCTCAGCGCCCACAAAAATTCTTAGGATTTAAAAGCAGCATGGATTATTTGGATTGTCTAATTTGCTACCATACATGACAAATGATGGAACTTCATACTGGGAGTACTGGAGTAATGTCTTACTTTAAATTGCTCTGTGTCAGTCAGTTTGGTGGCCCACTCACAAAAGAACAACAGTTGAACCCAGAGCAATGTTTGTCAGAGGCTCTAGCTGAGAATGCTTACCACTAGGTTAAAAAACCCGACAGGGACCGGAGAAATGACTACCTATGGAGATAGAGTTTTTCAGAAATTACGTTTATAAGCAAGTAATCTTTTTCTTAGTCACAATAAAATTGCTCTATCAGCCTTTGTCCTTGAAAATCCTGAAGTGGCAATTGCTTTGGACATAGAGTAAACAAGCAGTGCAGGAGGATACTTATGCCAAGGACAGGTAGAAGAAATTAGATGCAAATATTTGCACTTCACATTTCATTCAGCCAGGAGGAAGCTTTCTCTAGAAACAACACAGGTTCTGGAGTGAGATGTCTCTGTGCTTTTTAAAGAAAACAAACAAAGCAAAACCTATAGTAATGTCAAGCATATAGTTTTGTTTTGTTTTGTTTTTTTATAAATGATTGTTTCATTTAGTCAAAAAAACTCAAAGCTTTAATAGTCCTATTATTTTAAAATTTTCTAAACCAGATGTCTAAATTTTTAATAGAAACAAATCAGTTTTAAGATGGTGTTAAAGGATTGATTTATAGTTATGTAAAATTATAACGTGAGTGTTTGGTGTCATTTTTTCCTTACTGGAACAGGAGATAAAGGCATAATGTTTCAGAACTTCAAACAGGTTTTGATGGTTTCACTACACCAGAACATCAGTAAATAAAATTGTAATAAGTCTGTTCATAAGACCCTACACACTTACAGATTATTTGCTTTTTGATTAAAATAATAAAATTACTATCAATTTTACCATTTTGTTTGAAAGGGAGGTATAAGGCCCACCAGTATTCAAAGTTATAAAAGTGCATGAAGTTCATCTCCCATTTAACACCAATGAAGTCCTTTTTACATTCTTACAGTTGCTTCATTGTTCTAGCTGAATTCAACCACTATGAGGTCTTTTGAGAAAAAAAAAGACAGTGTTTTGTTCAGGAGGCGACTGAAAAGTGCATTACTACTGAAATAGTGCATTATGTGCCAGTTGAAAGAGAAGCTATAAAATATTCCTGAAAACCAGGAGGCTTTTTTGTCCCCATTCCTACACACACACACTCCTGTGGCTAACCAGCACTATGAATACCTAGTGAGGTAGATGCTGCTGTGTTGCACTCAAGATATGGGATATGCACGCACACAGCAAACTTCTCCATTGCCCTCTTTTATGTGGAGTTGATGAAATAGCCACTTTTCATAAAATCAACCATTCAGGGTGTTGTCACAGTGAACAGAAAGTCAAATCTGATTTAGCAGGCTGGCTGGATTGTGCTAAGTAATCCACAGAAGGTTGTGACCGTTTGTTTGTGAATTGCTTTTTTTCCTAAATGTTAAATTGCACAACTGTTGATAGTATCAGAGCATGGAGAGCAAGACCAAGAGTCTGAAGCAAGTCCTAGCCCTTGAGATACTTGTTACCATCTGCTGCTGAAATGAGTTCAGCACCACTGCAGAACAGGCTGCCTGGCATGTCTTGTAGAAAAAGGCATTTAGATAAGAAATAAGGGAAATTTAATCTACTCTGGAAAAATAAATCCCCAGTTCCTGAGCATGAAGTAGAAGCTCCATTACATATGCTGTCCACAATGGGCAGTAAATTAAAATGTAATGGAGATTTTCCTGTGCATGTTACAGAAAAAAAAAAAAAAAGAAAAAAAAAAAGAAAAGAAAAGAAAAAGTAAAATCAACGAAACCCAAGAAAGTCAGAGCAAGATGCAGATTGCCTGGGATTGTAGGAACTGGAAAAAAAAATAAAGACTGGTAAACTGAATGCCTTTAAATAACCAGAAGACACCATGAATGCCTAAAACTTTAAGAATGCAAAGGAAATTTAGTTACTAATTTAGAAATTACTTCTCTTGTACCAAAATAGAGTTCAGACAATTGTTTAGATTAGTAGTTAACACTGATTTTTCTGTGTTAATTTCATTTTCATGTTGGTTTCTCCCAGATTTCAGTTGTTCCTGTGGTTGTAAAAAGGCAAACACCCATGACTGGAAGCTTACATAGCATTATGTCTTTTATAAGAAAAATATTGTGAAGAAAATACATTTGTTTATATTTCTGACAGAACTCTCTGTTTACTTCTCTTTCATTGTTGCCGTTTACTACTTTCCCTTTGTTGAGATTCAGTCATTTAGGGAAGAGTTGGGGGAGTTTGTTCTTTTGGTTGGTCTTTTTTAAGGATTAGTGATTTCAAACCAATAAAAACTAGTGAAAAAATGCAGAACAAATATGATGAAACTTTAATTTTGTGAAGATAATCTGATTTCAAGTTGATAGTACTTCTTTAAGTTTTGATCTACCATGGTCAAGACAACCTTGTGTTTCCACATACATAAATAATTAATTAATATTATTAAGAATTAATTAATATTGATTAATATTTTGATAATATTATGTACATAATTTAGAAAATACTTAATTCCATACATTATTTTTTTAAACTTTGTTTTTTTTTAATGCAAAGGAATCTTAACCCCTATGCTATTTGCAGCAAAATTCTGGATAATTTACAGTATCATAACTGTTGTGTGTTAATGTGTATCATTGCCTTTACTATCATTCTGGGAATGTGTATCATTCCCAGAATCCTCTGGGAAAGAAAAGTAGCGCTGGATAAACTTTAAAATAATTTTAAATTTCACTGTCTAGGAAGGGGAAACTGACTCAGGCCCTCTTAAGCCTAAATCAAGGTATGTCAAAATCAGTGGAGCAGCTGCCTTGATTTCACTGCTGTTCGAGCTGAGCTATCCTTGATGTCCTAGTCTGTGTTCTGGGAAAACATACACACGCACACTTTTATGAGGTTCTTTTTTAATAATTGTTTATATTTGACTGCTTCACCTCACTGCCAAGCAAACAGTGGATCTAGTGTCTCTTATTACTGTGTTTCTTTTGTTACGCTTCGTCATTTATTGCCCTGCGCTGTGAAGAGACTATGAAAAGCCTTAACTGAATTGTAGGCATGTATAATTCATATCTGCCAGCTTTTCTAGAAATATTAAAGCACAGGATGTATTATTCCTCCAGTCTTAACCTTACGCATTTAGATTTTAATTCATCTAAGGACACCTTTCACTATCTGGTGAAAAAGAGGATACTCTACCTGATCACAAGAAGACCCTTTTTTCTATTAGCAGTACCTATTTTGTACATGAAAGGTTCAATTGTTTCCAGAACAACTTCATTAACTTCTGAAAATGTTACCCGTACAAGCCTCCCCAGAGCCAGGATGCTAATTATAACAAAAACTGGCCTTACAGTAGTTTGAAAAGTGGTGTCTCTTTTTTTAAGAGAGCAGGAAGGCTCATTCCATCACTGACAGAATGTTTCTTCCAAAATGTAGGAAAAACTGCCAATTATATGAACTCAGAGAATACCTGTGAGAAGTTAATTATTCCCACAATGAAACAGCCTCTTCAGACAACCAACAACAGTGAGCCTAATAATGATTATGTAAATAATGTTAAGATGTCCATGCAGTTTAAGAAATGAACTTTATGTTCATTTATGTCCTTTATGACCAACACTGTCAGCTCCAAGGTTCCTGACTCAGTGGTTTGGGCATGTTTAGAGGTTGCTTTATGAATGTTTGGATGGCTTCCTCAAATACCCAAATTGTCAGTAGTAACACATCTGGCCCTTGTCACATTTACACTGATTTTATATTAAAAGTGTTATAAGTCTGAGCAAAACAAAATCTATACAGGACTAAAGAGTAAATGTAAATACAAAAGGTAAACTAAATTAAAGTAGATGGATGAATAATAAAAAACATAGATCCTATTACAAGTTAAAGCACGATATTAAGACTTGTTAAAATGATTTGAAGTTTTGTATTGATGGTCAGAACTTTAGAATCTATATGAAAAAAGTACCTGTATTGAAAATAAGTATTAAGGGAAATTACCTCAGATCTTTTAATAAGGATCACTACCTAATGTATCAAATAGGAAAGTTTTTGGCCAAGGAAAAAAGACAGTAATTATCAGTTAAACCCTAGAACTTCCGTATTTTTTCCCATAAAGGTTGTGTTTTAAATATTTTCTAGGAGGATTTCTGTGGGAAGTAGAAATGCATTGTAGCTGCTGCTTTCCAGTGAAGAGAGAGTAAAATAAACCCCAGATCCTGACTAATGACTCAGGCTTACTTGCTTTTTGGCCACTGCAACAATAAGAATGCCCAGTATGAAAGTTTTCTGGCAGTTTAACAAAATTGGCAAAAGAAAGTCCACTTTCATATCCTTGTCAGACAAAAGCACAATGAAAATGTGTGTACATGCTTCTGAATACAAACAGGGAGCACAGTCTGAACAGCTAACGTGAACTTACTTAAGTGGCCACAAGTGGTTGTGTATTTTAGGAATGTAGTGTGAATAAACTAAAATGTTTTTTTGATGGGAATGAGATGTGACTGTGAGCTTCATCCTGCTCTCTGTGCAGGACTATCAGTGCTAAAGAAAGTTTCTGTGTTCTTGCTGACATTTCAGAAGGTGTGAGCTATAATCTGGACTTGCTACATTGGCAAAAGAATAGGACAGGTCACCCCATCTCAGCAGTGAAGCTGTCAGTAACAAGGATAATCCTCCTCAGTCTCAACAGCAGTTACAGGGAAGTTGATGCTAAGGTCAAGCAACAAGGCAAGACCAATACTAGTGCCAGTGAATCTGTCAACATTAAACACCTCTTCTTCAGAGTTCAGTGTTCAATGGTTTCAATAGTCTGTGCTTCAGACTATATCTTGACATGGTAGGGGGTTTTCCTTTCATGTAGGTGAAGCTAAAGCTGTCAGATGTAGTGGAGGCCAAGCAGACAAGGCCAGTAAAAGGACATGCCTTCAGAGTCTGAAGGTGACATTGAAGGAATCCAGCATCAGACACAAAAAATGCCCAAGAAGTTTAAGATATTTTATACTCCATGCATGTACTTTTCTTTCTGAGCCTGGCAGCCGCACAGGTGCTAGCACTGCTACTTCCTCTGAAATTGCAGTCTCTATCAGATTGTATACTGAGGAAAGGAATAAGCTTTTACTTATGCCACGGATGGTGTCAGAATTCACAGTTCCTGCATCACCTGAAAGAAATGACCAGACCCAGCAAATTTTCCAGTGAAATCAGCACATGTTTAAGTCCATTAAGGGAAGAATTTAATCCACAGAGAAAATAATTTTAAACAACACTTTTTCAACCAACATACACAAGCTGAGTTCTGGAATAAAAAAACACTATGCTGACACTGTGCCCTTTGCCCATTTTGAAAATACTTCCAAGTGTGCTACTTTATTGTAGCATATTATTGTTCATATGACAGCTTGAGGTTGCAACAGTTCCAGTGAGAGGTTATAACTTGAGAGATTTGTCCAGTATCAGACTTGATGCCAATGGCCTTTTGAAACTATGGCCCACCTTCTTCCACTCAGTATAACCAGATGCAAAATCCTTGCAGCCAAGACAAGTGATCACAAGCAGGAGGAGCTGTATTTCCTCACTTTCTCCCAGTTTTAGGTAAAAAAGGAGCCATTCCTTGGGAATGGGCTTTATGCCAAGTACAGCGGTAACTTTGTTAGGGCAATCACTCAGCTTCATTATTGCCCCATTTTTATCAATTAGCTCATTGAAAGGAAGGATTAGTGTAAGTCCTCTTTCTGCACGATAATCTGTGATAAATTTGAGAGGTGTTGAGATATTTACTACTGGGTGATTGGCGGCTGGGGCCTCAGAACTAGTGATGGTTTATAAATCCCTTTCGAATGCTGCTAGGGAACAATGATACCAGTCTGGGAGCATTAAAAAAAATTTACTTAACTGAGCCTTTAAAAATCTGTATGTGCTTAGCAGAGAGTTGATAAAAGGGAACAGCTGCATCCCTAAAGAATTATACCCATAAAATAGGCTCAGACCTCTGCTTCTTTCTTGACTAACAAAGTAGCTAAGAAAGCTCACTCTCCTTAGAATCATTACCAGGCTTTAGATCTGCTGATCCCTGACAGCGAATGATTTTTAAAAAATATTCTCTTCACCACTGCAGGAGAAAAACTGAAGGGTGTTTTGGCACATCAGATTTAAGGGTCTAGTAGAAATCATTCTGTCGTCATGTAATTAATTGTATTATAATCTGAAAAAGGGATACCAATCTGCATGTGAGAACTTAGTTGTCATTTCTTAATTTTGTATACTTGAATTTGCAACCGCAGCAATGTTCTATTCATGTAGTTTTGGTATGGACTGCCAATACAGGAATGGAGAAGATGGAGTCTTAATAAAGATTTTGTTGCTTCAAGCTTGTACATGCTTCAGCTGCATTGCTCACAAGTGCCTATGTGAATGGGAAGGCATTTCCTAAAACTTTTTTTCACAATTTCTTTCTAATGATGATATCTGTGCCAAAAAAATCCCCGAAACCTACTAATAGGCACAAGTGAAAGTCAGATGCCAAGATACCATTGAAGGTGTCAGAATATGATGATAATCCAAACTGTTTGTATTTGTTGTAGGCTACAGTTAGAATTCTGCCATCAGATTTGGGGTTTGATCCCTGAAATAATAAAACAGATACTCTCCCTTCTTATAATTTTTTTAAGAAACCAGGGCATTAATAAAGGAAGTTTTTTGAAGGATATTTTGCCAGGATTGGTGTAAGAGGCCGTTAGCAGAAAAACAGTCCTAGCCACCTGCATTCATATGGTAAAGGCCTAAATGCAAGTGACACCTGCGTGACACATTGGGTACTGGAAAATACATCAACCCCATTGCCTCAGATCAGTTGTTGTATGCGCTAGTAATCAGGTACACAAATGATTAATTTGATAATCTCTCTCTACTGTTGAGCAGATTTAGGCTCAGAACAAAGAAAGTTGTGGCCTACCTGTCCTGTAACTGATAGCAGAATGTCCATAACACACAATCACAGAACCATTTAGGCTGGAAAAAAAACTCTAAATTACTAACTTCAGATGACAAAATGTGAAATCCCACAGAGGTGCAAGCAGAGAATACTCTCTTTAGACTTTAGAAGGCTGATTGTAAAGAGGAATTATACCGGCTGAATTAATACTCTGTTTCAGTTGATTTTCTAGACCTATTCCTTCTGCTAGGAAAGGAGGCAGCCTTTTGGAAAATATTAGTTTTGAATTTCCTCTGCTGCAAAGAATAGCCTCAGAAGAAGGACATGCTTGAAGCTATTTGTCACAAAATGTTTAGGTTGGCCAGAGAGCTTGGGACTTCACAAATATGCCTCAAATATGCAGTGCAATGGAGTTTCATCATAATGTACATCTCTGATACAGCTGATGCTCAACATGCTGTTTCAAAGGCATCCTTTGAAGAACATTTCAATAGACCCAGTCTCCAGCCTGTCCACGGGGTAGTTGTGCAGATCCACACCAAGTTTAATGAGAAAATGACATTGTTAGAATCATAACATATATTGGACTGATAACATTCTTTGAATGAAAGGATTGCACAACAAAGCTAGTATCCCCACAACTCTATACTTGCCAGTTAATTCTGATGCAAATGTAGATACTTTTTGGGGTTTTTTTCGTATTTTCTTTCTCCCTTGCATTTTTAAGCCCTGGGTCACCAGTATTTCTCTGGGGACTGAAGAAGCTTGTGTGGAAACATGTCAGTTCATTAGCAGGGCTGTTTGTTTTAGGAGTCTGAAAGCAATATGCTTTCCGTTATGTGTGTGTCATTTCACCAGGGACAGAATGATATGGATGAAGCAGGAAGAGCAAATGCAGGAGTAGGACAAGTAGTTAGTAGAAATCACTAAGGTCCAATACTAAAAATATCCTGTCCCCACCAGTTTAAATTCACACCTACTCCTCTGAGTAGGTAAGAGAAAAGAGAAAATTTCCATCTGCAGCTTTTGAGACTTCATTTGCCTCCTGATACTGAGCACCAGATCTTCAGTTGGTGGTGCTGAAACCTTACCATGTTTCTGAAGGATCAATTCCTCAACATCATACTGCCAACTTGAGTGTCTAAATTCCATATGACCCTCAGCAGTACTTGTGGGCAAACAGCAATTGCCTAGGGATCTCACACAATATTTTCAGCCTGACAAGGCTAAGCTGGATAGGAGAATAAAGCATTTTACAGTTGGGTATAATGTACAATTCATTCTTTAGCGTCTTCTACTCTTACTGTTCCCAGCTCTACTTCTGGTACTGCTGCTCAAACCTATCTGCTTTTCTGAGACCTAGACAATAGCTCCTAATGAAGCACATCAGCAGCACACTGGCTGTTTAAAACGGGGGGATGACCATCTCAAAGCAAACCAGGCACCAGAAATAACATTGCAGCATGGGCTTGGACTGGGCAGTGAGCAAAGAGGATGGAGTCAAAGAGCTGCATCATGCACTTAAAAAATGTATGTGAAATGAACACAACAGTACATCAGGCTGGAATGTAGTTGCTGGAAATGTAGACACAGGTATTTTTGACTGGTTAAGGTTGTTAAGGAGAAAAATTAAATCACTATTAATTGTTATGCATGTTAAAAGCTGTGCTCCAAACAAATTGAAATCAGATAGGATTCTGAACAGGCTGTGTGAAATAAGTCCCAATGAGCAAAACTCAGTGGAGAGAAACTTGCTGGTAAAACAAGTGAATTTTACCAGTCAGTGCAAATAAATAGATTTTTTTATACTTTTCCTATTTTTGTGATGTCAAGCTGCAAGAGCTCAGAAATTCTCCAGAGGTTGTTGCAAATGCTGTGACTCAGTGGAGGTCTGATACTCTTTGGGACAAGACTTGAAGATCCCATCTCCAGCCTCAGTGAATCACCAAAGGCTATGGGTGCTGAGACCGCAGCTCTGGAAAGGCTATGCCAATATACTGAGCACTGCATATTGTCAGTTTTCACAAGGAATCAAGAAGGCTTTTACAGGATTATGTAAACCTTTGGAACAGAGCAGCACCATGTGTGGACCAGGTGAGCTGTGGCCCAGCAGGCTGCTTTCTCTATACCAGGGCCCTGGAAAACCAGCTGTGATTGCAGCTATCACTGCTGAGAGAACAGCCAGGATGAACAGAATTAAGCAGTCTGAAACAATTATCACATTAGAAATTGGTCCAGAGGGAATCAAAAGGTGCAGCAGTAAAAAAGAACTTGTTAGGTGCAATCTACTACTGCTGTTATGAAAACATTTATTTGGGAAATAAGTTCTGAGGTGCAATCTCTATATGATATAGAGGCGATTTTCCAGTTAACACATGTTTTATTCAGAGGGGAAGAAGATCAGCTTGACTTCTGTACTTCTCTAGTTATAGGAATCCCATTTCCAAATTTCTCATCTATTAAGATATCTACAGATTCCTTTGATATTTAAAAAGCAGTTATTTGTGGCAGTAAGTGCAAACACCTGGTCAGTGGGAGGAAGTAAAAGGTAGCCAGAATAAAGAACAGTTGTCTGGAGCACAGAAAAATCACTGAAGAACTTAGCTGCTTATTTCATGTTTTCGTCTTCTTGGTTTTTTTCCTCCTTCCTTTCATGGCTTGCGTTGGTGGGATTTACAGTCTAAAAGCTAACTCATTGTTAATGCTGGTTCTCATCTGGGAATAGACACATTTAAATGCTCATACTGTTGTAGGCACTGAAATTTAGCAAGCCTTTTTTTAACACAGCTATTCTATAAAAAGCATAGGGAATGCCCATAAGAGGATCTTTTCTTTTAGCAAAAAGACACAACCTGATTAGAACATTACATAATCTTAATATATCTTTGGTATCTAATGCAGAACTAAACCCCTAAGGTGCTGAAGATAACAGCCTGCTGGAAAATGGAAAATTGCCAGTCTGGTGACTTTTTCATGGTTTGCCCAGAGCTGATAGCAATTGCTAGATGAGAAGAAACCCATGAGAGGAAAAGAAGGATGGCTGCCAACAGTAAAAGTCACTGTTGCTCTTTCCTCTTCAGCTAAGACAAGAAGGCAATGCCCCAGCCAGAAGCAGGAGCTGGTTGGTGGAGGATTAAGGAGCAGTGACAGATACCTGGACTCTGGAAGAGGCTGAGAATGTCTGAGTGAGAAGATGGTCCTTGAATGCAGATCTCCAAA
>VWZN01004070.1:772403-782884 GCA_013396955.1 Regulus satrapa | reverse complement strand
AGGGGGTGGAGAAGGGGGCGGGGAGAGGAATAGGTCAGGAAGAAGAAATTGCAGCATGGTAAAAGAAAAGGTGGAGGTGAACAATGGAACCAGAGACCTATGCAAAAATAAATAAAAAGAATGAAGGAAAATAATTATTATATGTTTCAGAGAACTGAAGGAAGTAATTAAGATGAAATCTGGGAGAAAATCACAGAGAATAAACATGGAAGACTATAAACCTCATTGCAGCTCACAGCTTTCCCAGTGTGCTGAATGACTAACTCAACAATCTCATCCAACTTGTGAAATATTCAAAATACCATTAGTTAATTTTGTAACCTCCTCTCTGGAAATGCAGTACACTTTTTATACCACTGAAGATGCATCTCACAAGTGGAAGTAGTGATTAATTTGACAAGTTACTAACTATTGAGCCCAGCTGTCCCATCAGGACAGCTGAATAGGAAGACCAGAAAATGTGATGGCAGTAGAACATTAGTGAGTAAAATAGTGGTCATTCTGTAGAGGTTAAAGGGAATGGCAGAAGAGCTATGCTGGCTCTTGCCCACTCTGAGCTTGTGCAGTAAATAAGTGTAGGCAGTCAATCTTACACAAAAGAGTAAAGTCAAGATAAAATATCTGAGCCTATCCCTGGTCTGATCTCTTATGAAAAGGAGAGGACATTTTATGAATACCAGCTCCAAGTGTAAATGAACTCAGGATGTAAACAGGACTGATATATTTGATTTATAAACACAGTATAAAAAATAATTCCTAATTTCTTGGAGTTCTTGGCATCTTGCAATGACTCCTGTCCCTTTTAGTATCCAGTATGAATTATGTTCAAAGTAAATTCCTCTGTTAAATGTCAAAAAATCCAATAAGTGTCTTAGCATCTTATTTAACCAGATAGCTCCAAATGATTTTACAATGGTTAGTATATTTTATATGCAGCAACAGTCTTTAGCAATATCTGTTTTCCTTAGTTTCCTGTTAATTTAGCAAGGACTGACACACCAGGCTTCATCACAGACCAAGACTGCATCAGGCAGGATGAACTCATGATGAACATTGGCCACTGAGTCTAAAAATACGTAGTTATGGCTAAAGTTTCTCCTGTGTGGGGACTCACAATTCTCCTCAAAGCAAAATATGAGAATATTTGCAGCAGCTTTTGTAAAGTTCCCCATAAACTGGTGAAGCCCCCACCAAAATGCAAATGAAAATGCTGCTTCAGTCATGCCCCCAAGGTCTCATTCTTTCTGCTTCCAACTTTAACAGAAAGATTGTTTGAAAAAAAAGAAAAACAACTCTTACCACATCAATGACCAAACCACCAAAACAAACTAACTCGGGGTGAGAACTTAGGCTCAGCTAAGTTGCCTAAGGATGGAATTCCTATTCTCAGAACTTTATCCCAAATATTCAAAATCTAACAGTCCATATCTGCCTCCAGAAGGCAGCTGGAGATTCTGGCACATTCAGTTATGCTATGAGTCTGGAGCACCAAAAGGTTCCTGCTCATTTGTCAAATCCAATATGAGGTACAGCTAAGGTTTCTGTGTTATGAGTGTTTCACAGCCCCCTTTTCGCAGACTGCAGTACAGATAAAACATCTGAGTTAGCAAAAGGATAATACAGAGTTTTCAATGCAAACTTAGACCAGATAAAATTGTAGAGGGAGCACTTTTAGGAAAATGATAAGCAAATATCACATTCGGGTTAAAGTCCTCAGAAAGTTAGATGTAAAATTCTGTTGCTTCAAGGGTCTTTGGGAAATGGCAGCTTATTCCTTGGAGAATGCAGTTATGAACCAGATGGTAGGGAAAGGTGATGCCAGATGTTGCAATGTCTGTATTGGGTAGGAGGGGAGCAGGTGAAGTAAAGGGAATTTTCTCCAGTTTAATGGGGGCTAAAGGAAAATTACTTCAAATATTAAAAGCATAAGAAAAAAAATATAGTGGCCCAGCATACTGGAAACCGGAGATGACTGTAGAGCTCTATTGTCTCCCAAAGACAGACACAGTTTTCCCTTACTGAGAATTTTACTGTCCTTGCCCATCCCCAAGACACAAGAGGATCATGGCTCTGGAATCTCACAAAGTTACAGCCAGACAACCATTTCTCCAGAAAGTGACAGAGGAGAAAGATTTGTAGAACTGGTTAGAGGATTTTTGAAAGAAAGAAAACCTGCTTTAAAGATGTTGTACAAAATTGTGTGAAGTTTCAAGCTGGAGCTGAGGTAAATCTTGCACAGATAAAGAAGGATGACAGAGCTGCTGTGGGACTTGCAGCCAGCAGTGGACCACCCCATGAAGATGGTTTTTCACCTACACATTATCTTCACAATATGCAGTTTTCAGTCCTGTTGATGCTGAGGCATCCTTCTGTTTTTAGCAGCTGCCTGTGCTCAGTATGTATTGTGGTAGAGGAATAATGAATCAGAGAATGCTTTCTCATGAGACTAAGCTAAGCAAGATGCCTGTCTGGTGGTAGCCAGCTTCTTTACTAATAAAAAATTCAAACCATTACATCTCCTTCACTCTAGGGCTGGTTCCAACACTCAGTCATCCTCTTCCTTCCAGAAAGCTGACAGTTAGACCAATTTGAAAGCATACAGATCTCCTCATCTTGTCTGCATCTTTCCCAAAAGAAGCAGAACTCAGCTTAAAAAACCAAAACCATGTAACCTAAACCCATCATTTTAAGAGGAATTTGTCCCCAGACAGGTCCCTGATAAAGCAGCATTTTAAGCAACTTTTCCCTGGCATTCTTTTCACCTATTACTCTTGACCTGTAAATCAGCTCTCAGGAGCACTGTAATGGCTGAAGCAACAGTATAAAGTCCTGACCCCTCTATCTGACAAACACAGCTGAAGGGACAGCTGAAAATATGCTTTGTTGAGGTAGAAACAGCAATACTGAAAGCATTCATTGCCTTAGCAACTAGGACAACCTCTTCTTTAATTAGCACATCATGGTCTGAACTTTGCTAATAGAACCTGCCCACACTGCATGCTAACCATGGGTTAGGTAATCTCGCGCTTGCCAACACAGGCAGCCTACCACGCTTCTGCTTCCTGACATTCTCCACATGAGCACTCTGTTCTCAGGTCCCACATCTGCAGGCAAGCTGTGGGTGGTGTTAATGAATGATGCATCCTTGTGGTTTCTCACCCTGGACTCATGATCCCATCATGTATTTGACTAGGCTGGCAGGCACAGGGTACTGTGGAACAGCTTCTGTGTGCTCTCTTAGAATTTGAGAGGTTACTGTCTATGACAAAGGAATTATTTCTTGGCATTAGCTTAGGAGATATGGCAGAGAAACAAGAAAGACACCTCACTGCCCAAGCAAGTCTCCTTGGCCTAGCCTCCCCAGTTCCTCTCCCTGCCACCCTCTTCTGGAACTTCATCACCAGTGGCATTCCTGATGGCTACCTGAAATCTCCAAGATCCAATGGCACCGGCAATTCCAAAATACCACTCTTCCAGAAGATATGCTGTATAGGTTTGTAGAGCAGTTATTCTCTGTTCCTTCCCCAAAATTACGGGGAAAAAACTTACTAAAGATCTGATCGAGAAAAAATTTGTATCTGGATGAAAACAAGCTTTGCTCATTGAAATTTGTATCAGCATAGAAATTGTGAAACTAAGTTTACAGCAGAAAGTAAAACTGGTCTGAGTTAACACTGCTCAAATATTCTGGGCTGAATTCTGTACTGACACTGGCATTAGAGAGGTAGGGTCCAAAGCTAGCATGGGTATGTCTATAGGAGGTCCTACCAAAGCAGTGGAATAAATTTTGCTCTGAGACAACAGGTCTCACAAAGTAGGAAAAATACAGCACTTAACAAAGGAAAAAACTAAATTTTGATTGTTTTAATTGCTTTATTTAATAACACTATGAAATAAGAAAGCAAACTCTTCTGGTTTTTCTCCTGTTATATTGAATTCATCCTGGGAATTAGGGAAAGAACAAAAGATAAAATGCTGGGTTTGGAAGGCCTGCTCAGCAAAACAGGGAATGACACTGCGACTACATGTGGGATCACCTTCAGGGTACTTTTACCTACGGTTTCTGTAAAACTGCATGACAAGATATTTCTTAATTACAATGTTTACATGTTAAAAATGTTGAAGGAGAGGTTTTCACAATAAAGTGGGGATGGTTTCTGTACATATTTGTTTAGGTTTAAGTGTGGTTGGTTTTGCTTGTTTTTAATGTTGAACAAAATGAGTGGGAAGAGAAAGCTGCTGCCATCCTACAAAAGTAGATACCTATTCAAGATACCAGTTCCTCTTTATAAATGTACACTCTTAGGAGCAAGAAATTGCACCTCAAAATCAGTAAATTCTCTGAGTTCACATGCAAACCATAAAGTATCAAACATAAAATATCAAGCTTCCACTCCCAAAGGTGGCTATGCTTGGAATGCTGAAACAAGATGCTTTTCTTCTGTTCTTTAAAATGTCAAACTTTTAACAGATCATTGCCCTGACAGAATCGGAGATTCAGAGAAGTGCTGAATCTCACACACCATGCTTCTGAAGAGGAATTCAGGAAATGCAAGTTCAGCTAGTATAAAGAACTATCACCTATTTGCTCTGGTTATGTGCATCTTTAAATTAGCCATTAGATAATTCTGCCACTTCACTGAACTTTCTGCATTGAAGATATTTATTCTTTCTTTTCCAAGAGGCATGGCTTTAGTGGTAGTTTTGGAAATGAAAAAGGTAATAAAGCTCCCATGCAAATCTTACATTTTGTGTATTTTCTTATTTGACTATAAAAGTGATATTCCCAAAGGTGTGGAGTCAGGGATGTTTTAAGACTCCTGATGAGCATCACCCATTGCTATCTTAATTAAATAGTAGTGATTTACCCATTACAAAAGACTTTGTTCTGTTACAAAATCCTTTCCTAGTGTAGAGAGGCATAAAAATAGAGTGTAATATCAGCTGCATAAACTATTTTTGTAGAGCAGAAATAGTGAAGTTGAATTTCTCTTGTGAAGTATTTTGAGATCTACTCATGGCATGTGCACTAGGGGCAGGTAATTTCATTATTACTCTAAAAGCCTCTTGCCTTTCTCTGCACTGGCAGATACTTGCTCAAGCAATTAAGATATGGGATGCTATCAATTCAGAGTGTTCCTTCCTTTAGCTGGAATAGTATTAGGACCTTGGAAACCACATAATAAAATTACTTTTCAAATGCATTCTGACATACTTGAGTACTGCCACTTGTTTTTATGCACTGATCCCTCCACTTTGGAGAGATCTTGCTGACAGTTCCTGCTGCACTCCTGCCCCAGGACAGTGATGATGACACTGCATTAAACATGTCCTTGGAAGCTAGAAAGCTTCTATTGCTTCTGTAAACATCTCTGGCAAGCAGAGCTTGCTCTTCTCTTCCTGTGCGATGGAACCGTGGGGAAGCAAGAATGAAAGCAATAATCCCTCAGTCCATTAAAACCTGGAATTTCTAGAGTGTTTTACCTTCCAGCATTATTTGCTTCTGAAATAGGAGAGCATTCTCATATGGTGATGACTGGTGGGAGAATAGAAGAAAGGCATCAGATATTTCCTGTGATGTTTTTCTTTTCACTTTTCTTGCTGTGTGAACCTAGCCAAGAGAGGGTTTTCAGAGCTTTCTTTATTCTTTATGTCTCTCTTATCCTTTCAGAAAAATCTGCAAGGTGTCAGCATCCCAGGCCTGAGGAATTTTGGTTCACTAATGCCCAGATTAGGGTACTCATGAAGATTCAGAAGAGACTTTTATGATTATTGTTTGCCAGAACACACAGCTTTGAGAGGGGAAAAAAAGGTAAAACCAAGAAAAGGTGTTTGGATTAAAAGTACTTCTAAAACTGTAAACTTAAGCATGAGAACTCCTGTCAGTAAATTGCTGTTGCAAATAAAAAGTGTACTAAACCAGGGAACTTCCAGTAAGTTTCCTGGATAGTGGGCAGATCACGTGTATGTTAACGGTTTTCCATGACCTCAGGATCCTGACTCCCTGGAGAAAGAGCACTGTGCATTCAATTCTGATTTGCCATAATCATAAAACATTCTGTAATCATAAAACACTCTGTAACACTCCAATGTATAGTATGGGGAAAAACTGGTAAGAAATGGTAAAAGCCTCATGTCACTGCTATGATTTGCTGACATGTTTAAAACTCATCCCTGAAACGGACTCTTTTGAGTGAAGAACTAACTGTACAATGACCAGAACTCTTATCAGGAGACTCTTGTTTGCTAAAAGGGAAGCTGAAATCCCCAAAATCTTGTTTTACATTCACCTGCAACATGATGTGAGCAGGAGTCCCTCTGTTTCACACCGTCAGGGCACACAAATTTGGCCAGTCAGGAAGACTGTTGGGTTCAGCATTCCTAATCACTTTATTATTGCATTCTTTTTTGGCCACTCTATGTGCATTAATCAACAAAGTCCTGATCAAGAGAGGTCAAAGCAAAGCTCCCCCAAATTTGTCACTGACCTTTCCACAATAGAGATCACTCCTTTAAACTTTAGACCAACATTTTTCTTTATGGCATCAGTGGACTAGGGTAACATTTACTTCAAATGAAATGTATTTCCATAAGACTGACAGAGGGCCCCTATAGCCTTGTTGCCTGCAGGAACAGGGCAAGAGGAAATGCCAAGGGCAAGTCTTGCTCAGACCTACAGTCTTGTTCCCTTTAGATCCAGAATGTGTTTCTTTTTTCATTCTTCCCTTCAGCAATGAATTGAGTTCCTGTAGCAGAAGGAAGGATTGTTGACCTATACATTCACAGTGGAAAGGTTACTTCAATCAGGGGGGAAAAAATTAGAAACGAGGAAATGCTCCCTAAATTGTGTGTGTACATCTGGGAAAGAAAGTTCTTCTACTCATAAACAGAGGTGTCAGAAGAGAGATCCTTTAAAGTGCTTCCAGCAATCATTCTAGGTGACATTTCTTATTGTTTTTAGTATTAACATAAGCACACCTGAGAACTCCACTCCTAAATTGGAATCCCATTTTGGTAGTAATTGCACAAATAGTTGCATACTTTTCCTTAGTGGGAGATCTTACAGCTCTTCAGGAGCAATTATCAGGCCAAAAAAAAATTGCTTCTAGTTTACAAAGAGAGTCAATAAAAAAGCATATTCCTTGACTGGACACAGAATAAGAAACTATTAACCCTTTACCGAAGGATTTGTCTGAATTCTTTTTTTTTCCTTTTTTCTTTTTTCTCTTTTAATTTATGCAGAAGGTCCCTCCCTGTTATCTGCAAAAATTTCCGTTAAAATGCCATGCGAGGATGAGGAATTGATCTTAATTCCTCACTATGAATATGCACCTCTGAGCAGAGCTCAACTGTGAAGAGTCACAGGGAAAGCACAGGTCTTGGTAATTACTTCTGTGAATGAGGACAAATATAATAAAAGCAGGCCATTAAGGGACTTCAGTAGTGTCCATGGTCAAAGTACGTGAATCTCGTATCAGCCAGAGGTTGGGAGGGCTAAAGCAATTTCGCCAGCTGTGTGATCTTTCTGTGACTGGAGCAAGAGGCTTGTGAGAGCACAGCAGAGTCTTCATGTACACAAGCGAAAGCTCGATGTTCTTCCAAAGCAGGGACAGGTGAAGCTGTTAGTGTGAACCCGCTGATTCAAGCACAGGTACCTTAGGACATGACAAAATAACAAGCACATCCTGCATGAAATCAGGTCTTTTCAATGTTTCTAAAGGATGCAGAGGACCTGTGTGTATCTGGAGGGGGTTGGCTGGGGGGGAGGTTTGTTTAAACAAAGGAAGAAACAATAAAATTAAGTTTTTAAATTAGTTCTTAAAATAACTAAGGCTAAAGTATTTCCTACCAACCCTGACAGCTCATATCTGACTTGTTTTTCTTTGAGACAACCAGCCACTGCGCTAGTTTTTAAATTCCAGCAAGAAATTCAAAGCTGTTCAAGGAGTCCTCAAGCCATAATAGAATACTCCTGTTTTCTGTATATAACTTTGTGCACAAGACTGTGTGTATAATTAGTCATGCACAATCACCTGTATTTGCTGGAATCTGAGTTTTCCAAGACTAATGCATCCTCCTGCTTACAACATTTCTTTTCCTCAGAGACTGCACAGCAATTGCTTTTCACATAATAAAGGTGATTTATTTCCTTGTTGCATTACTTTGAAAATGTGACTCCTTCTGGAATGGTACTGAGCCAAATGGTTTTGCTATCTGGCCAAGAGTAAGTCTATGAAGTTGGAGCATGTAAGTGTTCAGTTCAGTGCCAGTTCCTCAAATTTCTAAATTGTACCAGTTTCCCTAAGGCCTTCTCTTTACAGGACATCTCTTCCTTTGACCTTTCACCCTTTAGTTGTAAATCCTTTTGACAGTGCTTTGTACCATGCTAAAGGTATGTTGGCACATTTCAACCGTGGTTTTGCACCAGGCCAAGATGCAGCATTTTATCAAAATCAGCCTGTGGTTGCACAGAGATAAGCAAAATTTGCAGTCTCTATAGTGAATAGAGCTGTACCTTGAAATATCCATCCACAGATATAGTGAAAATTTTATGAGACAAGGATTTAATGAACTTGCTGTAAATTTTCAGTCCATTTAAAGCATAAGGGTTCGACTCAATGTCCAGCTGAGACCCCATCTGAAGTGTTCCATGGTTTTTCAGAGAAGCCAGGCATGACAAGGATTATGATGCAAAGCAGAATTAAAATCAGACTGCCTTGATTCATTACAGCTGCTGTAGAGCTGACCAGTTCACCAACAGTAGTCATCCCAGCTCACTTGCATGGATGTTTGGTGAAAGGTGGAGTGCTATGGAGCTGTCCCACCAAACTGCCTTTGGCATTGATTTTATGGCTTCTGTCAGAAAAGCAGCAACAGTAAGACTCTCTTATTGCTAAGTATAGCTATGCTAGAAACTCCAAAGGTGTCTCTGATTCTTACTGCTTGCTGGAAAACCTTCCTTGGGGTGCTCTATCTTAAGGAAATTAGAGCAGCTCCCAGAAACTCTGCTTCAGTTTCAACAGGAGTCCTGAGTGATATAGAAATGGCTGGTATGATTCACTTCTCCAGATTCATCTTGTCTTAGTGTAGGTGTCTAAAATAGGTCAAATGAATCACAGCTTAAAATTCCTGCTTAAAAGACAGTCTGCTTGCCTTGCTCAGATACACGTTTTTATTCCAAGCGATTCTCACCAGACAGTTCTGACATTCTACCCACAATAGGAATGGTGCATGCATGTGTAGCTATATTGCCATATCAAGGAATCAGTATAATGAAATTAGATATTTTGATGCATTTGAAATAATTTTTATTCTTTTATGAACATTAGCCAAATGGCAATTTCATAATTTCTGGGTTCCAAAGTGAAGGCAATAACATTAGGCCTACTGACCAAACGGCGAATATTTCTCTAGAGAGCTCCAAACGTCAGTCACTCACAGGTTAATGAAGTCTTCTCCATCTTCCAGGTTCCAAGACCTCTCTTCTGCCATTATATTCACCATGACAGGAGATGCGTTCTTTATATCCAGGAAAAGATGGCTAAAAATATGAGAGGAGGGACTATTTGGCAATCTTCTAAATCTAGTAAATTCTGTGACTAATAGGGTAACAGACACTTTATCTTAGTGAAAAAATTAATTCAGTTTCCTCAATAGAAAGAGCAGTTAGCTTTTCACAGTGTTCAAAGGTCCCATGGTTCACATTAATTTCATTCATAGGTCTGGCCCAACAAATTGAATCACACTGCACTATTCTCGCATTCTACCTCATTATTTTAGCTTATTTCATAAAGAACACAGTCTTTGCTAGCATTCTTTTAAAGCCAGGGAATAACAGCCAACACACACATGCAGAGTCCATCTCCCTTGAAAGAAAATAACATTATCACTTACAAGCAAGGTCTTACTCCTTCCACAGGCTATCAGTAGTCTACAAAAATCACAGATAAAACACTGATCCCAGCATACCCCTGTTCTTACCCACAAGTTTTTATACCACTGCCTCAACATCCTGAAACCCATCTACATAGGAACTAGAAAAATTTGTGAATTCTGCTGAGCAGAGTCCATCAGAACAGAATTCTCTACTTGAAATTGCATTCTGGACACTTCAGTTATCCAGCCTGGAAATAATCCAGAGCCAGGTGGGTGAAACCTGCATGAGTGCGTGTGCACACACACACACACACATACATATATATGCATAATGGATATCTGGAAAGATTCAAATGAGAGAAAATCATGTCTTAAAACAGGGAGGCAAATGATCATATCTCCATAATTTAATAATTTCTGGAGGAGAAGATAAAGACCAAGATTCTCACTGATCATCAGTGTTTCACGATTTCTAAGCACCCACCACGAAGGTTCTCTAACTTTTGAATAATTCACTCCCTGACATGAACCCTTTAAGGTACTTTAAACTAAAGCAACAAAAAAAAAAAAAAAAAAAACAAAAAAATGTGACTATTCATTAATTC
>VWZN01004070.1:726993-769031 GCA_013396955.1 Regulus satrapa | reverse complement strand
GAGGGAGAGGAAGAGGCTGGTGTCTAATTAATAATTTGTTCATTTCAGCTTCATAACAAGAAAGAGGAAGGAAAAATATGAGTATGACTGTTTATTACTTAAGATAATATAATGTCAATCCGTGAATGTGGCTGGCAGTGTGACTCTCTGAGGCTATTTCTTTGTGGGTATGTAAAAAACTGCAAAGAAAATGAAGTGTAAAAAAACAAGACAAGCAGCAGGAGGAAAACATTTCATCNGGGGTTTTTTTTTTCCTTTTTCATAATCTGTGAAAGTTAAAAGCTTGTATTCTTCCACACAGTCATACACTTGTCTTCTCACTGTTTCATAAATGCATATTTTGACTGCCTGGAATCACCAGCAGTTCCAATGTAAATGCAAGGAACTCTCAAAGGACAGTTAATCAAGACAATTAGCAAGGTCCCATGTAGAGTGTTAAATACCAGTTTGAGTAAATTTAACTGTGTGACAGGAAGTGGAATAAGCAGAATCACCATGTTGGTAGTCTGGTCAGGACAGGCAGAGGTATCCAAAGTTTGTGTTGCCCAAATTACATATCAGAGTCAATCAGTTCTACATTTTTGTTTTTAATGATGTTGAGTGGGAGACACTTCTAGTCCCATAATGTTTTTTAAAATTTCAGATCTATTCCTAACCTAGGCAAAAAAAAAAAAAAAAAAGAAATCAATCTCTTAAAAATATTCACTGTGAGAAACCTTCCCCAGGCACAAAAATTAGTTCAAGTAAGAGAGATATATTTAATTTCAATTCTTTAAAAATATTTTTACTTCATTTTCATTACTTATCTCTTATGTATTCCTGATATTTTGACCTTTCTCCTTCAATGAGAGTTTAATAAATCTCTTTTTAAGTTGCACCTTTTGTTTCAAAAAGAAAACTGAAAATTATCAGTTCAATATGTTTAATAGTAGCATCCTCACCCCTCATTACAGCTATTAGGAATTTGCATTCTTAAAATAGGACAGGGAGCCCTGGAGTCAGATCCCATCTCTTTTGTCAGGAACTGTGAATCTTATCTACATCCATGGTGAGCTAGATGCCGCTGACAAGATCTAAAGGAGCTTTTAAGCTAATAATTCCTCAGATAGCTTGGAATCTGGGTGAGAGCCAGTGGGAGTCTGGCATGCAGTCTGATAAATTTTGCTAGCAATATAGTGGCTTTTCAAGCTTTGATGAACCTTGTGTCAGAGTATCCCTAAGAGATAGCATCTTCATCTTTACACACAGATTCCTCCAGAAAATCAGTGCCCATAGCACAATGAGCATGCTGCAGTTGCTTGTGCCCAATCCTAATTATTTCTCATTTTACTGAGTTATTTAATTCTTGTTCAGAGAATACTCTAGTTATTTTGCAGAAGTATGATTTCTCTGGCAGATAGAGAGACTGGGGGAAGGGAGAATGTGTCGTGATGAGCAAGGCACAAATGATGTCCATCTGTGCCTATTGGGAGCAGGAGGTGTCCCATCAAGGTGCTGTAAAGCATTTTCTTGAATCTTCTGATGACTAAAAATATTTGCAAATCCATTCCCAGTTCTTTCCTTAAAGAAATGAAAGATAAGTTTAACTTTTATGTTTAGGGTACTCCAAAACTGAGGCATCATGACTCATGATGAATCATGAGTACACTGGTTCTCAAAAGTTTCTTCATCTTTTTCACTAACTGAAAAGGAAAAAGCTTTTTAGGAAGATGTGGGCTTCAGGAGCTGTCTGTGTAAAAACACGCCAGGAGGTCAGAATGCAATATTCCAAAGTTTGGGAGGTTTCTGTCCTTGCAAATCAAGAGGGTCACATAGAGCTTAAATCCTTGGATAAACATTTATCTTATTTTCTTCTTCACTGAGGAGTAAAAATAGACAAAATGAGAACTTCTGCCCTTGCTAGAGTGGGTCAGACAGCTCTGGCACTGTTCAGCACAGAAACACATACATACTTACGTATTCCCTTAGACCAACTCAGAAAATAGCCTGATTTGTGCCTACTTTTTGCAATTATTTTCTCCGAAAAAATCTTCCAGTCTTCCCTTAAATAATTCATGAGAGTATTTATCTTAAACTCCTTGTCCCTTGGCCCTGTAACTACTTGCTCTTTAAATAATTCCTGTGGTTTGCGTACATGTAACTGACTGTGCCTCAATTTCCTATAGCAATATAATACAGGTAATTTTTTTTGGCTGCATTACTCTGGCATTACTTTGGCTCTCTGTTAATATGTCACAGTAAAGAATGCATAACAATACCTGNTGAATGTGGCTGGCAGTGTGACTCTCTGAGGCTATTTCTTTGTGGGTATGTAAAAAACTGCAAAGAAAATGAAGTGTAAAAAAACAAGACAAGCAGCAGGAGGAAAACATTTCATCTTGTACACAACTAAATGGGAAAAGAGACAAGCAGGCAACAGATGACAGATGAATGGGCCTATGATGGACTGCATTTTTTGTGTCAAAACAGAGCCAACTGTCTAACAGTCATTCAGATGGTAGGAGAGGCACCACACAGCATGATTTCCAGTTCAGCTGGCACTTAGGGGTTTAATTATGTACATGGTAAATATTCTGGGATGATGATATCCTGCTTTCAGATATGGGCACCCAAAGCCAAGGCTTCTTTCTAGCTCTGCCTCTCCTACTGTTCTTAGTTTTCACTTTGAACTGATATAAAACTGTGCTGTGAATTCCCAGGGATGAGGGAAGCTGTCACAAATGCCACATCACCTGTTTCCATGCCTGCCTCACAGAGAACATTAATTCCCCTGTTTGTTCATTGCAGGGGTCCTGTGCTCTGACATGACTCCTGCTCTCTGACATAAAGTGGTTTGAAAAGACAAATAAGGCTGGCTCAGGGTTTGTTTTTACATTGGCAGGTGGATATAACCTGCACAGCCCACATTTTTCCTGCTCTTTTCTTTGACTATCCTGTAACTCCAGCAATGTAGCTTGACACAGGTTCTTTCTTTAAAACTGAAATGACACCAAGGATATCAAATAGAGTTTACTGATAAGCCAAAAAGATTTCTGATCAGTCAACTTTCCAGAACTGACCAGAAACTTTCAGCATGGAAGGAAATGCAAGAAGTTTTTGCAACATTCAGCAAGAAATAATTGCCTATTTATGAATATTTAAATAATAGAGCAGAACTACTACTCTGCTCATAGTAAATGGTTTTGTTAATTATAGTGGAGCATTCATTCCTGTGCACACAACTGACACTGGTGGGCAGAAGTCCATTGATTGTATTGAGCTGTCCCTTCCCATTGATGATTTCTTTCACACTGCCTCCAACTCCACTTTTGCTGGTGAAAAAACAGCAGTAACTTCACTTAAGCCACAGAATCACAGAATGGGTCAGTTTTGAAAGGACCACCGTGAATCATCTGCTCCAGCTTCCCTGTGCCATGTCTCTTGTACTGAGTGGCACAGAGGTGGACACAGCCCTCCAGATGTGCCTCACTAGGGTTAAATAGAGGAGCAGGATCACCTCCCTTCACCTGCTAGAAATGCTGCTCCTAATGCACCTCAGGACACCACTGACCTCTGTGGCCCAGGGCTCACTGCTGGCTCACGGACAGCTCGTTGTCCAGCAAGACCTCCAGGTCTTTCTCCACAGAGAAGTTTCCAGCAGGTCAGACCCCAACCTGTACTGGTGCAGGGGGCTACTCCTCCTCAGGAGCAGGACCCTACATTTATCTTCATAGAATTTCAGACAGTTCCTCTCTACCCATCTCTCTAACCTGTCAAAGTCCTTCTGAAGGACTGCACAGACCTCTGGGGTATTGGCCCCTCATCCGAGCTTGGTGTCATCAGTGCACTTCATCCAAGTTGCTGATGAACAAGTTAAACAATACTGGGCTCAGTTCTGAACCTTGTGGGACAAGACTAGTGACAGGCTACAACTGGACCCTGTGCCACTGATCATGGCTCTCTGCTAACTCTGTTGTGGTTGTCAGAGGAAATGGAAAATCCCTTCTGTACTTTTGCAGCTTTGTCACAGCTTTTAGAAACACTTCGAGAAGTTGTCTCTGATTTACAAAGCCCTTCCAGCTGTGGGATGTGGTTTCCCTTTCTAAGACTGTTTTTGTTCATTACAGCAATTGAAAAAAAAAGCTGGGGCTTTTCTCCATTTAATCTCCAGATGGGAGATCTGCCTATTCTGTCTGCATGTTTCTTTTCCTTGATGCTCTTAAACCTCAGAAATTGCTTCTCTGCTACCCTAATAGAAGAAAAATATATTGACTCTCACAGCATGTGGCAATCCCAGAGGGTCACAGGTAAATGAACTTTTAATCGGCCTTCTGTTTGTGTGTGTGGTTGGGGATTCAGAGACATAGGAAGATGCAAAGTACTTGTCAAATAAGTGGTTAATTATTCAGCAATAGCAGAGATGAGATAAACAAGGAGAAATCGATCTTGCAGGACATAATTGGAACTGATTTTTCTAAGGGGAGCAACCACCTCTTTGTAATCCTAGGTTATGCAGAGGTCCAGAGATCTAACTAGGGTAAGGCAGATATCTCTGTAAGTCTTCCAATATTTGGTGAGGGAAAAGAGCAGGGAGGCCCAGCTGTGCTGTCACTTACCCTGGGCTTCCTCTTAGGACCCTTGCCTGTTCTGTATTGAGGAACACTGCTGCCAGTTTTCCCTGTAGCTAAGCATCTGGGTAGGATTCCATTACATATTCCCTTAGTTACAGAGTCTTCCTTCTTTATAGTGTAAAGACGAGAAACAGAGAGAGCAAGAGACCTGTGTACCTTCAGTAGATTCTGCTTTATAACTGAACTGCATTATCCAAGCTTCCCAGATGGAATATGCAATTTCAGTGAGTTCACAATCATTGATTTCTCTTTATTTGTCAGTTCTTTTCCTGCCAATCCTTCTTCATACTAAGAAGGTATGAACGCTGCTGAGATTTCAGCCGTCAAAAAAACAAATATGCTGATAAAATGACTTATTAGGTTGCAGTAACAGAAACTGTCTAAATTCCTTGCTAACAAAACCTGGTCATGATAAATTGCTCTATAAATTACTATCTCTGCATTTGAAAGCACCCCCAGTTCCCTAATAGTAACCTCTCCAGATGAATCCATGCAGCACCGACTGTTTCAGTTTATGGGATACTCACACCATGTCTCTTTGAAGAATTGATGACCCTCTATAGCTGTTTCAAACCCTCTTTGTCCACACACTGTGAGCTAAAGACTTTCACTTGTGTTGAGTGTTAACCCAGAGAGTGCTGAACTTCTGCAGCCTTCTCAGAAAATAAGACCTGGGGAGGAAAGGGATGCAGGGCTTTGTCTGATAAGAGCAGAGTGAAGATACAGGAACATGAACTCTTTAGAAGTGCTGAGTACATATTTTGATAATGTATATAAATTCCATATTAAAAGGAAATCGTAAGTGTATATACTATTCTATAAGAAATGCTAATGATTTAGAAGATCAGGAAATTCTGAGCCAGAACACATTACTAGGACTATGGAGAACATTACATGTACAAGGGAGTTCTCAACATATTACACCTTTCTAAAGGATAAAAAAAAAAAAAAAAAATTCTTCCAATACATGGAAACTCCTTTAGAAGGTTTTTAACTCTCTTGGCTTAAACAGAAGAAACTAGGCTAAGACATGCAACTGTACCTGTGACTTTTGTTTATCAGAGAATTACAGAATCAGAGAGATTGAAAGTGGGCTCTGGAGGTCATCTTGTCCCTGCTCTGATTGAGGCAGGGCCACCTACATCAGCTTCCTCAGGACCATTTCCAGATGAGTTTCAAATATCTCCAGTGGTAGAGACTCCACAGTCTCTCTGGACAACCTGTGCCAGTGCTTGGTCACCCTCATAGCAAACAAGTGTTTTCTGATGTTTAGAGGGAACCTCCTGTGTTTCAGTTTGTGCCTATTGTCCCTTGTCCTGTCACTGAACACCCCTGAAGAGTGTTTGGCTCCATTCTCCTTTAACCCTCTTCATAGATATTTATATGCACTAGTAAGATCCTCCTCCAAGCCTTCTCTTCTCTGTGCTGAACAATTCCAGCTCTCCCAGCCTTTCCTCATAATTGTGGTGCTCTGGTCCCTCCATCATCTTAGTGGACTTCACTGGACTTTCTCCAGCGTGTCCATGTCTCTCTTCTACTGGGGAGCCCAAATCTGGACTTCCCAGCAGCACTCCAGATGTGGTCTCCCCAGTGGTGAGAAGAAGGGAAGGATCCCCTCCCTCTATCTGCTGGCAACGCTGTTCCTAATGCAGCCCAGGATGTCACTGGCCTTCTTTGCTGCAAGGCCACGCTCCTGGCATATGCTCATTTCAATTCCAGCAGGATCCCACGTGCTTTTCCATCATGCTGCTTTCCAGAAAGACCTTCTTCAGCATTTACTGGTGCCTGGGTTCCCTTGTAGAATTTTATGATGTTTCTGTCAGGTCATTTCCCCAGCCTGCCAATGTCTCTCTGGATGGGAGCACAGCCCTCTGGAGTATCAGCCCCTAGCTGCAGTTTTGTGTCATTGGCAAACCTGCAGGTACGCTCTGCCTCATCATCCAAATCATTAATGAAGATACCAATCAGAATCAGACCCCCTATTGCCCCCTGGGGCACTCTGCTAGTCACTGGCCTCTGCGTAAAATTTGTGCCGGAGGATCACCACCCTCTGGGCCCAGCTGTTCGGACAGTTTTTGATCCAGCTCACTGTCTGCTCATCCAACCTATACTCCAACAACTTGTCTGTGAAGATCTCATGGGATTAAGCCTTCCTTGATATCTTTAGGAAGATCCAGGTAGACAATGCCAACTGCTTTCCTCTCTCATCTACCAAGCCAATTCTTTCATCATAGAAGTTTTCAGGTTGGTCAGGTGCCAGGTTGGAAATGTTTTGAACACGGAACTAAAAATGACTAAAGTAGAACAGATTTGCAGAAAGCATCTGTTTAATACTTCCTGCAAGTGAGTTTTTTTTATAGGCATCTAAGATTGTGCATTTAAATTAAGCAGTTTAAATTTTATCTTAAATGAAGCTGGAAGCAAATAGCAATTCAAGATGTATGTCTGACTACTGCAGGCAACATCTTTACTTTTATGTTTAACAATCAGGGGAAGAAAAGAGCTGTTTAAGAAAAATCCTTCAATTTATGGTTTTCCTTATTAGCACAGATCTGAAAATTATGCCTTTTTGTGTGCTATTAAGTGCTGATTCTTAAGTGTTAGAGGTCTACATGAGGTCTGATTTAATTATTTAGTATTCCATAAAGGCCTAGTTTCAGCTCCTCCATAAGTCATTGGAAATGTTCCCTTGATCTCAGCGTGTAGGTCCCTCTGAGTGCTGCTCAGGCCGAATATTCAGCCTCTGGAAGGAAGAATTACTGCCTGCTGTGCATTGCTGGAGCTCTCCCAGCTTCCCCCAGTGAGCTGCCGCAGCTTCTCCGAAAGGAGCAATTGGTCCAGTGAGGAGAACAGAGGAGACAGATCCTTAGGGGAGAAATTTCTCCAACCATTATGGCCATATTTTAAGTTGCCTTTTCACTGAATAAATCTATAGGTTGCAAAAACCTGTTTTTTTGGTAACATCTAATTTTCAGCCTCTTCAGTTACCCCTGTCTCCTTTATCTATCAAACCCTTTAACCACCTGTCAGCAACATTTGAGAAGGACTGTGAATAACACTCAAGCTTCTGTTTATATTTCTCTCTGACCTTCTCCAGATCAAAGCCCTTTCCACACTGAGAGTATCTGCTATATCCTGTCTCTGTAGGTGATCAGATCAGCACTGAGTTTCCTCTGTATTCAGGGCCCTCCTACTGACTCCAAAAGATTGTGAGGGTTGAATGATATCTCCTCTAAGAAGAAAGAAGGGTAAAAAGGGATGGGATTCAAAGTTTAAAGGGCAACTTAAATCTTCAAAGATCTTCCATGTCTGACCGACACCTTGCCTAGAACTGCAAGACAAGCCAGTGGGACACAAACATGAGGGAGGAGACTATAGCAGATGGAAAAGCTCATTTTATTCTCATGAAAGAAAACCCAAAGGTGAAGACTCTAACTATTTTAGATCTGTGTGATGATGTCTGTATACATATTGGACTACCTGTACAAATGAAATGAAGAGCTACAGTCATGTATTTCTGAGTTTTTGAGATGAAAGGTTGAAGTTTTTAAAACTGACAGCACGTTGTTGTTTGGAGTTTCTGCAAAGTGAGTTGATAATATATGAGATACTTTTACTGGTTTGGCATCTGTGACTTGGACACCAAAACATCAGATCAGAACAAAAAACTGCTTCAATACCTCTAAAAATTTAAATAGTTGCTTAATAGATCTATTCTGGAAAGCACTTAATCGAGCACTTACGTTTATGCACATTTGAGTCCTATTGATTTCAAAATGGAATTTAAGCACACACCTAAATGCTTCACTGATTTTTGATATGGGGGAACAAAAGAATTGCATAGTGGAGCAGATTAAAGGTCCTTCTAATAAGGTGTCCAATACCCATCAATGCCCAATAATGCATTTTACTTTTTAGTGCTATACCATGAAGAAATTTCTTCCTGACCTCAGCGGGTAACCATGCCCTGAAGCATGGGAATTGATAGCCCTTGTAATTGTATTTAGCTGGTGTCCTTGCAGATGTTCTTTTTATTTATATAAATGCTGAACCACTTGAACATGGGGAGTGATCCTTCTCAATATCTAGCCCAGTGAATATCATGGCTTAATTATACCTTTTGTAAACATCGCCTTTCATCCCCTCACAATGTGTTGTTATGTAATTTCATTCAAAGGCCACTGATTTATTTTCTATTATCAGAAAGCTGAGTAGTAGTGCTTTCTTGGCCTTCTTTTATAATTTATAATTCTCCATACCTTTATTGGAGCTGCCTTTAATTCTCAAGTTATTACTTTCCTTCTTCTGAGTGTCCTAAAGTGAACTACCTTACATTCACATCTTTGGCATAAACTCCAGCTCAAAAGCGATGCATAGAGAGAGAAATAGCAGGCCTTTGTTGTCAATTATTCTTCACTGTGTTGTTGAGAGCAGGTGGTACAGAGTAATAAAAGGACGCTCTTTCTTTCCTGTCTCATTTTTTTTGTAAGTGTGGAGAATGACCACATCTTTCCAGAGGCTGATTTCTGACTTTCTCCCATATGTGTTATTACACATGTAGGTTCACTGAAGTCACTGGAGATCTCATATTACAGAAGCATCTAAAATTTTCTGTGAGAGGTTTTCTGGATCTGGCGCCATATGGGTTAATAATGTAATGAATAGGAAAGGAGAAAATTGGGTGATCCCACAATAACTTTTGAAATGGCTAAAAGGCAACATGAGGCATTTCCAAATGTTTACCCACTTCTTTCTGTTTTTAAAACAGTGGATAATCTGTAAAATGAGACTGTTCTGTTTGATGCTGGTATTATGATAACTGTGGGTCTTAGGGGAATGATCAGGGTACAGAAATACCAAGAGTTGGAGGACTTGCTTTGAAAACACTCCAGTGCTGGAAGGATCTGCTCACACATGAAGAAAGGAGACAGGCTGATACTGCTTGAGGAGGAGCTGGGTCAAAGCAGGGATTGCTAATGAAGTCTGGTCAAGGTCACTGGATGCAAGAAAAGCCTCTTCACATTTAAGGGGTGTTATCTAGTGAATGAGCCCAAGAGAGGAATGGGCCAAGACACTGGGGGACAGGTCTGGGGAAAAAACATCAAGACCCAGGCATAAAACAGATGGGAAAGGAAAAGTGCAGATGCCAGCAGGGGTACCAGGTTACAGGTCAAGCCAACAGGAAAGAAACTGATTTAGAAAAGAGAAAGAAAAAGAGTTTTAAAGGGAAAATAAGTATCTTCTTTCTGCTATGTCCAATATGACCAAATTAAATAATCTTAAGCATTTGTAATCTTCCTTTCAATGGAAACTCTCCAAGGCTTCCCTGGCCTCAGTAGGCAATCACTTTAGGCCCTGAAGCATGAGATATGATTACCATTATAATTATCTTAGCTTGTATAGATACAAATGTTTCTAATGGTCATGAAATTATCCAGTGTGGGCTCCTTTTTTCCCCTTTCTTTTAGACAGTCTTTGCATTAGTGTCCTTAGCTTCTTAGGATTGTGAATTTGTGAAGAGGAGTACACGCTGCACAAGTCAGTCCACTCCTCGGATTTGTTCTAAATATATAGCCTTTTACAATCCCTGGCCAACAGCTTCCCTTGGATTTCTAAAGGATTTAGAATAATGAAAAGTGAATTGGGAAATGAACTATTGTTATGGGTGAATTTTATCAGATAGTTTTATGAAAATTGGTGGATTATTTATATGTACTATAATTGTAACATGATTCACTAAATACATTTGAGCGCTAAATGTACTGCTTATTAATTTACATTTTAAGAGTCCCCTTGTTCTTGCACTATGTGACAATATGAAAAGCACAGACTGATTAGTTTTCACTGTTTCTCATATAATTATGAATACCTCAATCAAATCTCTTCTAGCTTCTCTCTTCTTTCAGGCAAAACAGAATAGTCCTTTAAATTTACAGGTTTGACTTTTGACAAGTAGATAAGTTTGCCTCATTATCTGAAATATTGCCCTGTACTTTCCTAAATTGTTACTGGAAATTTCAACACACTGTTTAACTGCACAGGCTTGATTTGATACTGAGGGCACCCACACAGGATCAGTGGCCCCTAAGGCCTCTGAGGGGTAATTGCCACAATGCCACCTCACTCCTCATTTCACTGCACAGGTCTTTGGCACAATCAGATACACATCCCAGGGCCTGATTTGGGAAACAGCCCAGATGAAGCCAAGGGTTTTCTTTAAATTATTTTGATGGGTGATAAGCTTAAATGAAAGAAGGCTTAAACACATTGAAAGAAGGCCTAAGTGACTCCACAATAATGGCCAGCAAGCTTTTAGTGGGCAGTCCTTTGTGAGAGGGACTGTCTTTTAGTCAGTGCCCCTATGGTTGGGGTGTAGTTAGTGCTGCTGATACCACCACAAATACCATGCTCTGAGAGTAGCAGAATTAATAAAACCTGACTTAATACCCCTGCTCCTATACAAGCCCCCAACTCTCTGTCCTCCCAATCCCTGTAGAATTTATTACTTACAGAACTTTTCATAGCCTGCCCACTTTCTTAGCTGCATAATGGGACTTGCATCATCCTCCTGTGCCCCCAACTCAGGAGGGAAGATTGTTGGGCAGCAGACCTGCATGGGCAGGCTGAGCAAAGCAGGTAACCACAGAGCCCAGTCAGAAACCTTCCCTTCTATGGTGACACTGATTTGGATCTCTTTCCTCTGTCCAGACCAAATTCTTACAAGGCATAGGTGTTTCAAATCTCTGAAACCTCCTCAAAGGCTGGCTGAAAATAGGCAATGGCTTTAGGAGGTGGGAAAGCAGTAGGCAGAAGAACGATTTCATAAGGCTCGTTTTGTCAGTAAAGGAGGGTAATAAATAAATAGCCAAGAGTCAGGCTGCAGGTATCTGTGATAATGGTAGGAAGCTCAATATGGGGTTTCTTTCCCCCTAGTAATTGTATACTCTTTGTAAGACCCTTGGTTTAGGCTTCTCAGATGGCTGGAAGTATTTAATAAATTTGTCTCCCCATCATAAGAATAGGGAGTTATCCTGACAACTCTTGGATTTCTGCTAGATATTTCCATGCTCTTTCCCTCTTCCAGTAGCAAGGAAATTTAGTTCTGGAGAAGGGAAATAAACAAGGTATGTGTGCCTAGCAAAGAGGAAAGATCAGTGGTCTTTCACACATCTGTGATTCACAATGTGGGTCATGAATGCCACATGCTGGATCAACAGTCCTTTTTTCTCAGCAGAGATTTATTCCCCTTGGTCCATCAGACCCTCTTGGCTGATGATGATAAAATATTATTCCTGGCATAATACAGCAGATTTCTGC
Organism: Regulus satrapa; assembly: GCA_013396955.1. Taxonomy (NCBI): domain Eukaryota; kingdom Metazoa; phylum Chordata; class Aves; order Passeriformes; family Regulidae; genus Regulus; species Regulus satrapa. The sequence continues at coordinate 757,104 of VWZN01004070.1, read as the reverse complement.
TGAGGAAACTCCACCATTGCTATAGAGAAAGTGCCACAGGTGAGAAAGGGCCCAGATGGGGAACCAGATGTGATGTCCAGCTGGGCAGATGGAGACCCTGCTTTTGGACCCTGGTTTCAGCCACCCTTGCAAACACCTGTGTGGGCAGAGAAGGTCAGTTTCTGCCATTATACTCATTCAAGCTGAAACTCCACCTGTAGCAAATAGGCTGTGAAGGGCTAAAGTTACAGCATCATCCACCTGTGCCTGTTACATAGGCCTTGCTGCTTTCTTCCTCCCTTCTGCTAACCCTTTCAGAAGACAGGCTCAGTGTGTGTGTGTGTGTGTGTGTGTACATGCAAGAGAAATGGACACCTTGAACTGGACTCTTCTTTGCTGCTGACACCACACTTCTACCTTAGCAAGATGCTGCCCTGGCAGGAGCTGCCAGCCTTCCAGCAAAGCATCATCTGTCAGGTGGTGCATTAAGCTGCTCTCTATGGAAGCCAAACCTATTAAAATACAGCCCATCTCAGGGATATAGTGGGAGATGCATTGACCAGTCTCAACATAAAGAATAGGAGCAGACTTCCTGTGCTCAGCAATTCCACCTGAAAATAAGCTTGGTAAATTATTCCTTTGCATGATCCTTACCTTGTCTCCACAGGCCTCCCAGGCTGGTGTGTTTACTGTAACTCTTCACTGCATCCTTAGTCAATTTTTCCACTTGTTATAAAAAAGTTTACCAAACAGACAAATAATTCTGATTAACTATAAATGGCTGGATGCCAGGGGTGTCCCTGTGGTGCAATTATCCTCTCCCACTTTGCTGTAGCAGAAGAGCATCTCTTTAAAATATCTGTCAGATGATGCTGCTGCAGTAATTTAGTGCTCTGCAGGCAAAACCCATGGCTCTGCCTTACCCACCTCCATGCAACCTACTGTAGTGATCCACCTCACAGCTGGCATCTTAGGGCAAAGCATTATAAGCTATTTCCCCACATTGTTTGGTGAACAAATCAGCAATCCCTACACCAGATTAAACTTAGAAACACCTCCCTGAAGCTGTTGAGTCTCATTAATACCAGGATATGCACATATAGCCACATTAGCTATGTTTCAGGACATTGAATTTTTGATGATGCTGCTCTGCTGGAGTGGTTCTCCTTACAGCTTACACTGCAATTCTCCTGCAAACCAAAGGGTTTATGAGCACTAGGTAACCATAACTTGGCTTCCAGCCTTCATTCCTCTATCTCCAGTTTCCATTCCCTCTATAAAGAGCTTGACTGTCCTTTTCACCACATAAAGGCAGCTGTGCTGGCTCTCCCATCCTATCTTATTCACCACTAACAAATCTTCAGGAGAAAGTTGCTACTGATGTCTCAGCTATAGCAAAAGCTTCATTTGAGTAACAACTTCTTTTCCTGCATGCTCAGATCCTTTTTTTCATTTCTTATTTTTCATAGAAGGACATTTCTAAAGGAAATTAATCTCACGAACCTTCTCCACCCCTTCCTCAGATCAGGATGTTCAGCTCAGCCCTTATCCCTGGGTTACAGGATACTCAAGAATTATACTCCCTTCATATCCTCTTCTTGATTTGCTTCCTTTATTAGGGAACACATTTAAATAGTCACCAGAAAAAAAGATATACCTCTGTTGTGGAAGCCAGGTACAGTTGGAATTTCACTTTCTGCTTCAGTGAGTTTTTACACAAAGCTCAAGTGAAAAAGAGAAAACAAAACACAGTATAAGCCTGAAAAGTACAAAAACAGCCCACATATAGGAGCAATCATCAGTCCTTATGCTCAACCATATAAATGTGCATGCTGTCTCTGTCACAAGCCCACAGAATTAATTTCAGTAGAAATGGTCACAGAACCAAAAGTCAGCATTTGACTTATTCCATTCTCCCAAAGAAAATGTCTGGAGTTACCTGGGGCTTTAAATAAAACACTCCATTAAAAGGTTTTATGCAAATTCAGGAGCAGAGATTTTCTTCCTTCCCCCAAAATGCTTATTCAAGCTTTTAATTTGAGGAAATTTTAATCTTTAAATTTATTTTGTTCTTAATGTAAGTTTAGTACATTTTAGGAAAAATCCTTTTGTCTAATTATTCAGAAAAGTAGGCTGTGTTTCTTCTTAAAAATCCCACAGACCTCAAATTAACTCTGGAGGGTTGTAGGAGGTTAAATTTAATACCATCCCTCTGACTTGCATCGATTGGCAATGCAGCTATTTTTGCTGTACATTTTCCTTCTTTCCAATGTCATTATTGTTTTGGGTTTTTTTTTTTTTTTGAAATGTGGGAGGATCTATCCATCCTACCTAATTCTGAATCAGGACTCTGCTGTGCTAAGTGTTGTACAAACACAAAAGAAACCCATGGCTCTTCCCCTGAACATGCAGGGCTGCGAGACAGTGTTGAGGAGCTCAGTAACCATGGCCAGAGCACACACAGCAGCTGCTCAGCCAGACTCAAGGTTTTTGGGGGGTGTCAACAGCTTTGATGGCCTTAATGTGACTTTGGAGGAAAATAATGCAAAGGTAATTGTGGGTTTTAATGGGAACCTATTGAAAGGTGAAAGTGCCATGCAGTGTAAAAAGTGCAAAGGCATGTATCAGAAATAGTAACATGAGCAGAAAAAGCCGTGTCACTGAAATAGCAGAGTCTGTTACCATGCTGCTCGTTTCACCTTAACTCTGCTCCTGCTGAAGGAAATGTTGTTCCTCTGATTAGCTCAGGCACACTGTAATTATTTCAAGAGTCGCCACGAGGATGCAACATCAGCACATTATGAATCTGACACATTATCTAAACCAGTATGGATAAGATAAATCTCAGTATCTAGAGGTCAAAATCACTACTAGTAGTGAGAGCTGAAGCTTTCTCTACATCAGAGAGTCAGCACAGGCTCAGCAAAATCCCAGTTAAACCCTTGGATTGTACAGATGACGTGTTACTAGGAAGTGTAGTTGTGCTCTAGGTAATTTTCATGTAAGTGTGTATAATTCTGAAGATATTAGCTCTCCGGGCTCCCAGTGCTTCAACATGTACTCTGCTTTCCTTGCTGATAAGCTGAGAAGCTACTCTGATACCGCAGACAGCAGAATGGCTGTATTTATATCCTGCTGGAGTAGTACTTCGGAGGTTGTGGGAACGCCTGCAAAATTTGCAGGTCAGCATTTCACAGTAATGAGTAGATGAAAACTGTAAACCACTTCCCACTCAAGTTATGAGATCTGCCCCTCACAAGAATTGATAGTCAGCTTTGTTAAAAAACAAAACAAAGTAAAGCAACATCAAAGAAAAACAAAACTACTGGAGTTTTTTTACATCCCAGCTGCATGAATGCAATCCACTGACGCTTTCCCAAATTTGAAAAGGATGCTAAGGTTCAAGAGAGCAGATTGGAACAAACAGCTGCTGGGAGATAACAGCAAGCCTCCATTCAAAAGAACATGAGGAATAAACAGCAAAATAGTAACACAATGGGTAAAGTAAATCCTGACCTTTTTGAAATTGAGACTATGGTAATCTATATGATCATGCATGGAAATACCATTATACATGCGTCTAGACCCTGTGCTAGACATTGCTCTGCAACAACAGACTGATGAGATCTTTTCCTCTTCTTCTACACTTATGCTCCTGGCCATGGATACTTCCTAAACTGGAGAAGCAGTTGACAATGGAAGGTACTCACTGATGCTCAGAAGGCGCTTGGACTGTTAGTGCTTCCAACTGATCCAAACAGGATGTTCTAAAGCTAGACTACTACCAAAAATCAAAAACCAAAAAAAGCAATGAAACAAAACCAAAACACAAACAAAACAAATCAAATTTAACAAAATCCCAATGAGAAAAAGAGGAAATAAAGAAAAGTATATCATTATACTCACTTTGTAAGACAAAGTAAGCTGTTTCAAGTGATGCTCCCAAAAGATATGCTAAAACAAGAGGAAACACTCAGGAGCTTCATGTGCTGCCTTCATACTGGTGAATCAGGCCCAGTCTGTTTATTTATTCCCCTGATTTATAGACCATCTACTGCCATGGCAGCAGGGTGCTTATTTACTCATACAAGAACATAAATTCTGATAAATTCTATAAAAGATGAAGAACAAACAACTCTGAAGCAAAAGCTCCAAACCTCTAGCTAACTCTAAACATCTTGAGTTGTGTTCTGAATTACTACACAGGGACTATTTTGAGCTCCAAGATTTTTAACAGAGATGACTGATAAAAATAAAGCACCACAAGCATTTTTTTTGAAGGCATTGATATAAAGGTCAATGGACAATTTCTCTAAAGCACATATGTGATTTAGAAAATAAAGTCTTATTTTGAAAGACACCTAAGTACAGAATATTATCAGCATTTAGCATCTCATTCTAGTGAAAACACTGAAGATTAAATACTTCTTGTCTTGGGGACTCTGGGTCTATAAAGGTCTTGTGGCCTTTCAAAGTATTTAAGTCTTAAGACTTTAGGCCTAAATTAGTTTTATAATGAAGTTTTACGTTCCTCAATCATTTTGATTGTGTAAAACTTTATTGGAAAACCTAAATGCCTTTACAAATCTGAACCCTGGGAAATTAATGTCTCTTGACACTGAATGAAACTGCAGGCCTGTAGGCCACATTCACTGAGACTGAAGAAAGTGAAGTGCTTCAGCTCTGCTAAGGGCCTCAGGACCACTCGTCCAAGGAAGAAATTTTCAAAGGCACAGGTATTCCAAGATTCCATGATCTTCCATGTTGTCTGGTATGGGTTAGGAGGTAAATTTCAAATTAAGTTTATTAATATGAAACTTAGCTTTCCCAAAGGAGACAGAGGCTTCCAGATCAGATGAACTGTGTCTTCCAACTTCAGTTGTTGTTAAAGAAGAATTTTAACTATGAGTTTACTCAGCCCTCAGGAAAGTTGCAAGAGAGTTTTTTCCCAATTTCTTGGAGAACAGAATAGTTCTATGAGAACTTGCAATAAAGGAGGAAATCTATTGCAATGATTTGCTACTTTTAGTGCTAAAATTTCTCTAACACTAACTTGCTTTCAGTTTTCCCCCGTTATTTCCCACCTTATCCACCATGGACATGGAAAAAAACTTTACTTTTCCCCTTGCACCTTATTTCTAGAGACAGCTAGGTTTTTGTTCATTTTTCTCTTCTTTACAATACATAAATCAAATTGTTGTAATATATCCTTGAAGAAATTTAACTTTTCACCTTATCTGTGCCTCAGATGATGGATACAAATCAGTTATAATGGGCTTTGAAGATTGATGTCCTCTGCACTGGCTTGTGTTAACAACAATGCCCCTCAAAAACTCCAGCAGAAAGCTGAAATGCAGACTGAGCGAGACTCAATGGCAGAGGTACAGCATTACTGATCCTTTAGGCTGGTCTGCATGCCCCACCAGGCAGCAACACTTTTGGTAAACCTGCAAGTAGGGTGAACCTGCAAAGCCTAATATTTATGCAAAGGGAACAAAAATAAGCAATGGATTTATTTTTTTTCCTGAGACTACAGAAGTGTGGAAGCTTGTTCCCATTTTCTTCAGCAAGCTGAACCTTGCTGACTTAAAAAACAGCGTCTGATTCCATAAGTATCATTTTCTGATTCCTTCCTTGTACCAAAAGGAGTAGAACTGAGTCAAATCAGCTCTCACTACACAAGAGAGATACAGTATGAGCGCTACAAACCTTCACGGAGGGTTTTGGTGAGGAGCTTTGCATTGTGATCTTCTGCCCTGTGTGCTGAGTTAGGGGTGAACAGCTGAAACTACAGGCTGTGGGCTGGATGACTTCAATAACAACAACCCCAGTGATACTGGGGCTTGGGAAATGTGATTTAGTTTCAGCCTTCTGGTAAGTGGGGAAGTATACTTGAATATGGTGTCTGGGAGATATGCTAGCTTTGAACCTGTTCTAGCTGAACAACTGATGAAGAAGAGAAAAGTATTCATCATCATTTCAGGAAAGATGTGGAGTTGGAAGAGAAAATTAATGTATTGCTTGAAATAGAAGTTCAAAGTTTTAAAAGCTTTATATATAAAGCTTCTCTTTAACAAAGAGAAAATATTATGTTCTGTGATTTTGATACATTTGAACAAGGAACATAATTTGTTAGATTCCTTGCATTAAACTTTATTTTGGCTAATAAATACATAATGCTTATGTAAAGCATTATAGCACAAAAATAAATTTATTGTTACTGGGGAGGCTGTTTGTATTCAGAACAAAATTACTGTTCTGAAGATCAATGAAGGTTTTAAAACATAGACAAAGTCTATGGTCCTGGAGATTTTCTAAAACCACTGTTGGAATTTGGCACCTAGGGTGGTACACATAGCAGCTCTTGAGGCTGGCTCACAGACACCTCTGAGTGAAGTGGAAGGATTATTTCGTGGACTTGGCAAACGATTCTTTCGTTTATACAGCTTAGCAGGATATTTGCTTTCTCCACAACAGCAGGACACTGTGGATTCATGTTCAGTTCGTGATCTGCTGTAACTCCCACCTCCTTTCCTACAGAGTTGTTGGATTTATCTGTTCTGTATCCATTCATACTCCACACATGGCTGTTCACTTCCATGTGGTTTCTTCCCTTATATCCTGTCCTTGTTCATTTGTGATTTTGCCATGTGTTCACTAATCTATTGGATATTGTGCCTTCCTAGCAAAATACTCCAGGATACTGTGAAGAACTGTGGAGTTCTCAGGTATCATCAAATTGTTTTCCTCCTCCTGCCCTAAAAATATAGACTGCATAATTTGGCAGAAGTGGGATCAGGAGAGAAGAGATGTCTTCCTTTATTGTCAGTATTTTAGTACATCTGGCCCTTAGGAAAGTCCGCAGAAGAGGCTGGGGATAGGAAGAAGCAGAAAGATATTTCTGTTCACATGTGATGTGGGCAAAGGCATAAGGAAATTTCCTGCCACAGACTACAATGTCTATTGACTGTGGCCTCTCTGTTTGTGTCCAGAGATCTGCAAATCTGATCTGGTCATTTCTGGTGGCTTTTTAACCTGATAGATTTGTAATTTACCTGCCCACTAGACAGAGAATCTGCTACCACAATAGAAAGCACTAGGGAGAAAAAAGAAAGAAAGAAAAAAAATCCCCCAAGAGTCTTGAAACTTAAATTTTTCAGAGGAACACTGGAAAGGGTTTGAGGCTTCTCACTCCCTCTGACCATTCCATCCAAACTATTTCCTTGTTTCTTTGTTTATCAGTTCACTTATCTACAGTTTTCCAGGCTCAGAAGATACTTTTTAGGAAAGTATGGAAAATCACACTGTTAGGTGGGTTGGCATGGAAAAATGACCCAGATAGACAGGCATCCAAGTGTCTTGAGACAGCAGTGAGATGGAAAGAGGTTATAAATAAGGAAACTGGTGATAGTGGCTTATTAAGAATTCTGTCCTGTGCTTCCATGTAGAAGGACCATATTCCTGGCACCAGGGGGATGGATTGCCTGCTGCTGCCATACCTCTTCACTAAATGTGTGATCACTTCTGCGAAGACACGCAGCCCTGCAAAGGCTCAGTGCCACGTTGCCATCCACACTGCGTGTGCTTCTGAGATGCAGCAGATTATGGGCTCACCACTGGTGCCAAAACCACCTGAAAACATTTTTTCTTTTTAAGAATGAAAGTTTTTTCTCAGATCAAGCAGAATATTATATTGCACAGTTAAACCTGTGTCTTTTTAGGAAAAAAAAAATTGCTAGGACCTTTCCAAACATGAGACTATTTGGGGGAGAAAAAGAAAGTCTAGAGTCTGGTTCACAAACTGCCAAACTACTCTGCTTCAACTTTCTACTTCCCTGTTCATTTTCTCAAGTTATTTGGTGGACAGTGAAGTCAATTGAGTCAAATCAACAGGGAAAAATAAGAGACGGTACAAATGAAAAATATGTCTGTCCTGCTTCAAATGTAAGCAGATATTTTCTACTTACAAACGGCCTACCTTGGGGCACACAGCAGTTTCCCTGGCAAGCCAAGTTCATCCCAAGTGTTTTACCCCTAATGTACTATTTTACCTTTCCCTGCTATTCTCAAACACTTTTCTTGTGGCAAAGTTTTAGAGTAGATACAATGCTAAACCACCATAGGCCCTACTGTTTTCTTTCTATCTGTCCCTTTTCAATTTTTTTTTTTTTCCCCTGGCTCTCTTTCCTACAGTCCTGGTGTTTTGTACAAGAAAGTCTCAGTACTACATATTTAATGGTGCAGTAGTTCTGCTCTCTCCTAAGTTCTTTCAGCAGCTCACTGCAAAACAGTGAGGGTGATAAACAGCCTCACCACCTTTTTTTACAATGGCAGAAGTATTTCTATCTCCTTACTGGGGATACTGCAACTTCTGTATCACAGAATCACATTTATTAGGCACTGTTACCCTGTGACTGATTTATCACATAGGTCTGCATCATTTGCCATTGTTCCCAAGTGATGCATTTCTACTTCATAGGAGATATTCCTCAACGATACTAAGTTGGGAAATATTGTCAATATACAGGAGAAGAAAGCAATGCTACAGGGACAAGTGGCCAATATTAAGGACTAAAATAACAGAAATGGGATGACAGTCACTACCTTAAACTACACCATCATGAGCCTGGGGACTAATAAGAATTTCTGCTTCAGAGAGGAGTTTGTCAACTGGAAACTATGCATTAAAGGCAACCTAAAATGAAAACTTTTCATTAAAGAAAAAGGAACATATTTTTCTCTGGAAAAGATGGTTTATATGAAAGAAATTAGCTTGTTGACTTGTATTTCTTGTTAAGAGGATTTGATTAACAGTGATTCTCTAGGCAAATATTTGGACTGTAGTGAAAATAGTGCTTTCCATTGAAATTTTTCAATTATAAATTTACCCTTCTCTTTTATGTACCTGCTACTTATAGCCCATTTTAAACCAGACTGGTAGATGTCATCACATCATTAAATTAACTATTAATCTCATTTTATTGTAAAAAGGGCAAAATATCTTTTCTAACTCTCAGTAAGTTTCTGGCCACAAAGAACATGATGATGGCACATGGATGGCTCCTGCAAAAGCTTCTCAAAGAGTTCTGTCATAACTTCAAGGCCAGAGAGTAGTGGCTTTAGCAAAACTGACCCTGAGCCCAGACAGCCAGACCCAAAGGAAGGTTTGGGATGAGCTCTGTGTAATATCAGCTTTTTCCATTTCCACCACATGGATGTAATTTCTTTCTTAGACTCAAAATCCTGTATTTTCTTAACCTTTTTAGTTTTGGGTTTTTTTCCAGTTTTTTTTTTTTCTCCTGAAGTTGTGTTTGCTTGTATGTAGCTAACCCTTTTCCTAAAAATCCTCTTAATTTTCATTCCTTTTGCCAAATAATAGAGCATTACATCCAGGGGAACAGAAGGAGGTAGTCTCTGTGGCTGTTCTGTTAAGCAGCCCATGAGAGATGGGTCAGTTCCACTGATCTTGCAAACTGTACTGCAGAATTTTGTTAAGTCCTGACACACATTACAGCTCACAGAGGGCTGGGGGAGTAGAAGGGTACATCAAAAGCAGCTCAGACATGGGTGGTTCACAGGGCATCTCTCCATTTCTTTGCAGATAGTGAACTGGATCCCAGGTAGAGCAGTGAGAGTGGCTTTATTTCCCTGTGCTCCTTTCAGATAATTCACTAGCCAGACTCCATGGCTCTTCCTTCTGCCTCTCCCTGTAAGTCCTTGCCCAAGTGCTGTTTGAACTACTTGTGAACAGCACATTGCTCAAGGTCAACCAATTCACCACACTTGACTGATACTGCCCAGCAGCTCTTTGAACTGTAAGGTTAGGAAAGGAAATTTTGGAGTGGAAATGTCTCAGGTGGATGAGTTGCAGTACAGATGAAATCTGTCTTTGAGTAAAAGGTAGTATTTGCATGCCCCTCTGAACTCTTCAGCCCTTATTGAATGTTTTCCCTTGAGGCTCTTTCACTTTGGTGCTGAATTCCAGAAATTCAATAGCCAAGCCATTCCCATTAATATACTGTCTCTCTCCTTAACTGTGTTTCCTACACATCTCTATAAATAGATTTAGACACTACACTTTCACTGTGTTCTTTAAAGCTGTGAAATTCTGTTACCATAGAGATTTTTTAAAAAATATTTAGCCATTAAAGTACCAATATTAGACTGTAGGCCCTTTGGGCAGGGAATTCCTCTCTGTCTGTGTATTGTCCTTTGCCAGACATATTATAAACCATAGATATTCTATAGGTATATCTGTTTTACAAGCCTTTTCATGGATATGAATCTTTTCCATCCTCTAAGGTAAGTGAATCCTTTCTATATGTAATGGACAAACATTTGGTTAGCTTTGCATCCTTGCTTTTTCACCAGGCCCTTCTATTATTGGAAGATATGAGCCTTTGTCTGCATGGATCTTTCTTTGCTCCTGTGAGAATTAGGTCCAGAAGAACCCATTTTGCTTTCACTTAGCACCAGTCTAATCTGAATGTTGTAGGGATTTGCATACATTTACCCTTAGTGCTGTGAAAACCACTGCCATCATCTGCCTCTAGTATGGCAGGTGTCAAGGGAACTGGAAGGCATCTGCATTATTAGGACTAAATTAAACATTGACTTCAATTGCTCCATCTTAATAAACCCTCCACTAAGCACAAGGAGAACCTTTATCAAACTTGAGTTTGCCCTTAACTTCTGGAAGCAAAAGAAATTACTATGTTCACCCCTTTTTTACCCTCCTCCCTTTGAAGGGATGCTGGGAGGGTATCTACATAAGCTTTCAGACGACTCAGAAGTCAAATGAATCATTCTGTGGGCGTAAAGTTGCAAATCATCCTGTGTTTTATAAGAAAATGTAATCGACAGGGTTTTAAACAAAGGAGACGCCACAGAAGCAAAGCTTGTCACACCATGTCAGCATCTGGCTGGTCTCATGTGTTGTGACTTAAAACGCTCTGAGGCTTGGGCAGTGGATAGGGAAAGGACAAGTGAAAGAATAACTCTGCTGCTCTGCTAAGCTCAGTGACCCTAATGAAGCATTTTGTTGCAAGGGATGGAGCCATTGAAGGGGAAATGTGTAAGATGTGCAATACCCAAACTTAGGGATATTGGTGGTAGCAACATTTTTTCACAGCTGGAAAAGTACTTAAATACTGAACAAGTTCAAAAAGCACAGGGGTCGGACTTGTTTCCTCCTAGCTCAAACTGCAGCTCTCCTGACACAGCAGAGTTGGGCATATGTGGTCTTCTCTGGCTCTAGGGAAACCTTGAGTTGTTTTATCTAGAGAGTCCCTTAGACTGCATAATGAGTTAGTGGCTCAGGTTTCTCAGAGAATTGCCAGCAAAGGTATCAGCAAAAGCATGTTTAATATGAAAGTTAAAGCACAACAAATTTTTCTCAGTTTGTGTTCCAAGGGTCTCACTTAGGACTCCTGTTTGCAAAAGAATCAGCTTTAGTTCTAGCAATTTTCCATCCTGGTCACAATTCAGGCTAGTAACTTTCTTTGAAAGTTCAAAATTGTTGTTCCACTTGCATTGTTACTCAGGCAAAAAAAGGAAAAAGTTTCCAAGGCTGTTTTTTAAAAAACAAGAGCTTATGAGACAGCACAGGTTCCTGGGAGCAGACACTGCTTCTGTTAAGCTGAAGAGGAGCTTGGCCCAAGTGCTGTTGTTCAAGGCTGAGGCCTAAGGAACATTAAGGGTCCTTTTGTAGTGTGGGGAATTCAGCACTAGAGTTATGACTGACATGTATCAGCAGATCCACCTACTGAAATGTTATATTTCCCCACGAAAGAGAGGAACAGAGGTTCAACAGAGGGAGTAGTGGCATGTACAGCTCCACTGTGCCCTGGCAAAGGACTCTGCAGCAGCCTTTGCTCTGAGGATGAGAAATGGCTGTGAGTGTGCAGATTAGGGCTCTATACATAATTAAGCTGAAAGACACAAAGGTTAAGACTTGTGGGGTAGTAAGGAAGATAGCTTGAGAGGTAGGCGCAGAACTGAGATCTGGTTTCTCATCACCTTAGAGTCCTTCCAGTCTAAAGCAAGAGATGGTTTGTCTGAATTCCCTCCTGGAGGTACTGTCTTGCTAGTCATTGATTAGAGAGTGATTTTAAGGCAATAATACTTCAGGCTTTAGGGAACACAGTCAGGCATCTAACTACCAGTGGGATGAATCTGTGCCTGGAAGGGAAGAAAAGCGTCAGTCCAATCTTACCCTTTTGTCTGCCTATTTGCCTGTTTTACAAAGAACCAATTTTGGTTGTTCTGCACTGCAAAACAATAAAAAGTGACGTGTTTTTTCTGTCTAAGCTGCTTTAGGTCTTTCTTTTCCTTCCCCTTACTTTTTCCATTCTTTATATCTGTTGCCATTATATTCGATGCAATTTTTTTCATGTTCTACTGTTCTTGTATTTAATCTGATTTCCCTGTAATACAAAATTGTTTGAACACATTTCTCTCAACATCTTACATCTAGTAACCTGGCTAGTTTGGCTGATTTTTTGTTGTCTTCTGCACTTTCTATTTCCAGCACTCTTTTGCTGCTCTGTTGTGTATTGTCTTTGTTTACTTTGTTTACTCTACTTCACCAGTTTCACCTGATCCTCAGTTCAGACCTACACCTCAAGTTTAAAAAAAAAAGAAAAAAAAAAAATCCCTTTTCTCGATTGGGATCATACATGTTTATAAATCCGTACAGGAAAGCATGAGGGGCAATTTTACTAAATCATGCACCCACGGCCCTTCAGCAAACATGACTGTCACTCTGCATCCCAGCTTCAGAAAAATGAATGTGATGGACGTTTTCATCACAACACTTTACTCCTTTCCCCCAAGTCCAAAGAGCACCCAGGGAAACCTGGCAAATGATGTTAAGGTCTCCTGAGAGATGTGAGCCATTCAGCAGGAACAGATGGCATTTCCCACAATTAGGAATCAGAATTAAGGAGAGCAGAACAATCTCCTCTCCATAAGCCTGCCATTCCAAGGTGACAGCGTGACTGCAGGATCACTGGATATAGTTCGTTTCTGTGACTCAACCCAAGACTTAGCTGACATGTGGACAGGAGAGAGTAAAATGTGAGTCTTCTCTCTCAGGTGATGTAAATTCTGGGTACCTTCTCCTCCTTGTTCTGGTTTCTTGAGGACAAGTGTACTGCAGGCTCCATCTCATTCTGTAATAAAGGATAAATTATTAAAATAAATAAAATATTGATGAGATGTTCTATAAAACAGAGGGCCTTTAAAGTATTGATTAAGAATTGAGAAAATCATAATGAGTTTTATCTGCAGAAATAATTGGGAAATAATTTTTGTGTAGTACCTCTCTTCATGGAGCAGGTAAAAGGCAATATTTAATCCCTGGACTTGACTGTCAACTGTATAGTTTGTACACCATCCAAACACAAATTTTTACAAGGTCATTGTCTTGTCCACCCAAGAGTCTTGTGGCACCTCATACAAAATAATAAAATTTCAGAATAGCACTAAGAAACAGATTATCAACACTATAGTAAGAACAGGACCAAGTAGGAAGGTCAACTTTCTATATCCTGCAGTGTATGTTTCACCTGATAGCTTTCAAGACCACATGGAATCAAGAGAGAAATATGTGTAAAGCAAAAAATACTGATCTCTTACATAGTTAAAACCAACTAAACAGTTCTTCCTTAAATAAAGAATAAATACCTATTACTGGGTTTAGGTTAGAAAGGTATGACCTATCCTAGGTTGGTTTTTCAGAGTCAGCTGAAACACACATACATAGTAATAGCTATAAAATTGCCAAATGTACATGGTGATTTTAACATTGATGCAATCCTTGTAATCTGCTCCTAATGGAAATCTCATCAGGCTGGCATGTTTAGGTACCTGCAAACTGACATCATGTGCTTCCCTCTGTTGGATATAACTTCTTTGCTGCTTCCTTTGTCATGACTTTGTCTCACAGGAAAGCACCACATTCTCTGACTCTGCACGTGCACAAACCCTTTCCCAGACTCCCATCATGCAGACAACTTGTCCTCAGGCTCAGCTATTTGGGACAGGTTGCAGTGAAAATCAGTTGTGAGTGGACCCAGTCCTTCCAGCTGTCTTTTAGCCCCTTCTAAAAGACAGAAGGGTGTCTTGACTGCTTTTGGAGAAAAGCACCTTCTGGGAGTGAGTCAGTCTTACCTAAGATCTAAATCAAAAGTTTGGCACTTCTAGAGGGTGAATCAGACCTTAGCTGGGCTGAATCACTCCCTGCAGCTGTCTATCAATCTGACCAGCTGGCTAAGTCTCTCAACTATGGTGCCTCTGAACTGCCTCCAGACAGCTCCTTCTTTTGAGCTTGGTTAATCCCCACAGTTAATGAAAGCTTCACCTATAAAATCCTGCATTTCTCCTTTCTGTCTCTCACCCAAATCTTAGTGGTCTGCCAGTGAAGCCCTTGACTTCATATAGCCCACCATAATTTCTGGATTCTTTACTTTTACTGCTGAGTTTTTCTAGATGCCTCATCCATCTGCAGAGGCATGAAGGAACTAGTTCCCCTAGTAGGTTTCAGTCAAATAATTATCTTAAGGTATTTCCAGTTGAATAAGTTAATGACTTACTCTTGATCTACCTGGTAGATCCATGGCAGGCCCTGCCAATTTTTGGTATCTTTCTATGTATTGTGGGGATTCCCAGAGAAGCAATTCTTTACTATAACCCATTAAATAAGCAGAGGCCCAACCTATGACTGATTTAAAACTGACTTTCTATGAACCTGATGTCACTTCATCCATTTATTACACATCCAAATTTACTTCAAACTCTTCATAATTCATTAGCTCCTGTCTGTCACTATCTAGAAATCTATTAGGACATCTGTAAATAGTGGCATTAAATACCCTCTCTATAACTTGTTATGGCAAGGCCTCAGATTCAGAGAAAAGAAGTCGCAGAGGTAATGCAACACTCCTGAAATACTGGTGTGGAGATGTCAAGATCCATATAGGATAGGTATATCTAGTTAGGGTTTTCTTTTTTTAGGTTTGCAAAGCCTGGGGCTCAGATCCACGAAAGTATTTCCACTGCAAACACTGAACATCGCAGTGCCTGCCTTTCAAACTCTTCATTCCTGATTTAACAACACTTTGGAGGGTTGGGTGCTAAGGAACAGAATTCACTAGAGCCAGCATGCTGAGAAGAGAGCTACTTAAATTAGCCAATAGGAGAAAACAACAGGAGGGATGAGTTTTAAATCACATCTCTCTTGGGGATTGAATGCCTTAATTTGACTTCATGGAGATTAGTTTGCAGGCTGCATTGCCTATGCAGGGAGCAAAATGTTTGAAGGCTCTTTAGCAAAGGCCTGACCAAGCCCAGTCATTAGAAAACAGGAGTAAAAAAATCCAAGTGGAAGCAAAGCACATGTTTTAAAGAATCAAGATAATTAACTGCTGAGTTAGCTTATCAAAAGACATAACACATTTTCCACCTACTGAGTGGCATCTTGCATTCTGAATTTCTCCATCAATACTCAAAAGAACTGAAATGGATATGTATGGTTCAGAAATTACTGGATGATAATATTTGTCAGGAGCTTAATGCACATCACCATAATCTACCATCTCCTGTCTTTTAAACAGATTAATCTGCTTTTACCAGGGCTAAATTTGGCCTCACTCCTGTTCTTGAGTGCTCAGTGATGTTTTGATATAGAATAGTGTGAGTTAGAGATTGTATCAGCTTGTGTTGTCATCTCCCTGCAGCCATTGTAGGATTGTCCTTTATTTTTCTGTTCATTAGTACTTTGACCAGGGCTTTTTAATGTATGAACTGTTTCTGTTGTTTCCCCTGGATTATTCAGCAGTCTATTAGAGCTCCTTACTAGAGCATTTTCAACATATAAGTTGTCCTTCAAATCCTCTGCTCACTTACCTGTAATTTCTTTAAAGTCACACTCACTGTGGATCCAGATCTCCCTCTCTTCTTGATAATTAATTTTTGGTTAGAGATACACTAGCCATGGATAGTTAACCTACACCTTTTATACAATTCAAATTTACCTCTCTTTCTGGGTCTGGGAGCCTAGTCCACGTTCATTTTTGGTCTTGCAGTGCCACAACAGGGTCCCTGGGCAAACCCTATCACTGTCTTCACTGTCTGCGGTCCACTCTCACTGCTTCCCCGTTGTGTGCTCCACAAGGTACCTGTGCTGCTGACTGTGACCACCTGAACCTTGGAGTTATGTGTTATAAAACATCAAGAAAATTTCCCATACTTGGTGGATACTACTTTCCCCATAGTTTAATCAAACTCTGTAAGCTCAGGCATGTATTTGGGACAAAATGAACCCCATCAAAAGCAACGGCCTCATTTTGGCCAAATTAGATCTTTTAATCTTTCCTGTATGACTGCATAACCTCAGGTGGAAGAAACTTGTAATCACATTGGCTTTTCTCTTCAGTGCATCCTATAGCAGACTCATAACTCATTTATTCATTTCCACCATCCATCTTTCACCAGTCAGCTCTTCAAGTATTTCCCTTTCCTCAAAAAAATTTAGTTTCAGAAGAGTTTTCCCCTGTGTGCATTTTCTCAGGCTGAATCTAATTTTGTTTTATTTTCAAACTCTATTTCTTTCTCAGCTTTGACAGTTACGGGGCAAGTACAAGAAGCTACATGGAATTAAATGCAATCTACACTACTTCTCTGTTCTCCTTGGGATTTGCAACAATAACTGGTTTTGTATCACCTGTGAATGTAATTAACTGAATCTGTATTTTGGATCAGGGTTATAACTGCTCAGTGAAGAAGTGGCCATAGTGAGTTCTGAATAGATTTAATCTCTCAACTAAGAAAGGGATTATCTTTCGAATAAGAAATTATTTTAGTAGCATGTTTATTTACGTGAGATGCTTATGTCTGTTTTTATGCCACACAACAACATTTTCTCTGTGAAGTGAGAGCAAACTTTCTTTCTTTTTCCCCATTAATTTTGCCTTGAAGTGAGAATTTTTTAGAATTGGAAGATTTGGAAGCCTGATGCACACAGTAAATTCATGATTTCTTGTGACTTTTTTATCAGATTTATACTTTCAGGGTTGCTGGACTTTTGGGGCTTTTTTATTCCTTCCTAAAGGGGAGGGTGGGTACAGTGTCAGTGATGCCAGCAGCTACTCCTGCAGCCATTCCCTGAGACACCAGCTGTGCTGAGCCCTGTGCTCAGAACCACCAACAGCTAGCTTTAGCAAAGAGGTGCTGCTGAGCTGACCTGTCAGAGCCAGCAGAGGGAGCAAAAAACATTGTGTTCAGGAGCAGCATTCGGTATTTTGTTCATTAGGAATCATCTGGTTAAGTGAAAACTTTTCTTTTTTACTCTCAAATGGATTTTCTTCTTGCTTTAATACTTACATTAGAATTGTCTCATCTGTGAACTACGTGCTCCTTCCATAGGACTGTCCAAATCTTTAAGGCTGTTAGCTGTAGAAAATGAGAGTCAATTGCTATGTCCCATATTAGGTCTGTGAGAGCATGAAATGGAAGCACAGCTGCAGTACCAGGTAAATCTCATAATGCAGCTGCTATAGAGGAAAAATGCATGGAGATTGGGAAAGATGAAGATTGAGCATATTGCAGTGTGCAACACCACATTTCATGTTCTCTTAGAAGTTTCTTAGAACTTTGTGTACATCAGCATAATAAGTGAGCAGTGCTGAAGATTGCTGAGACTCCTCCTCCACACTCGACTTTCAGCAGCAGCTGGGGCCAGAGGCAGCCTGCCAGTGCAGAACTGGGCAATACCAGCAAACTGAGTGGAGGTCCTTTGTCTATGCATGCTCACGCAGCCACGACAGCTTGGATTTGATCTTGTGTCCCCTTACTGTGCATGTTGCAGCCGCTTGTTTAACATCTTACACAGCTTTTTGAGCAAAGGGTCACCTTGCTGCCTTAATGTCTTGTGCTGGAGGCAGCAGGATCCGTATACCTAATGGGGAAATAATTATTATAATTAAAGCTTCCAATCACCAGTTTGGTTACCTTATCATTAGGTCAGCTTCTGAGCCCAAGAGTCATGATGGTCTTGCTACTAAGTAAATTCATATATCCAGTAAATATCTGCCCTTTGTTCTTCTACCCATTATGTGGCATGAGGCAAACACAAACACTTTTCCTCTAGACTTTTCAAAAAGTTCATTAAAGAAACATGAAATCAAGCCCGGTAAACTGCAGGATGTGTAGAACTCTGCAAATAATCACTTTAAAGTTTGTTATTTCCCATTCAGAATTCTGGAAGCAAATGTTGTGTACATACCTTACATTTATCACCTTTCTACTAAATGCCATTACAATAATAACTGGTCTAAATAGAACTGAACGGGCCCTTGGGATTCCCTCATGAACGCAATTGCAAATTTTTTTTCACAAAATTTAGAAAAGCCAAACATTTTATCAATAAGTTAAGAGGCCATTTTGTGCCTGGACATGTTCATGGTGGAAGAATTTCTGGTAGAATTTAGGAAAGCTGACATTGGTTAAAATAGATATGCCTTAGAAAGGTATCTAGGAGAAAACCTGGCCTTCTATATGAAAAGAGAGGGATAAAATGTCATAGTAACACATGTTGAAAAAGGCTGTTTGCTTTGTGGTGACAATTTCCACTGTTCAAATGAATTTTTAAACCTTTAATGAAGTCAGCAAGGATGCTGAAAGATGACTTGAAGAAGACTTCTGGAAACAAAGTGCTGGGTCCTGACTGCAATTTCAGGTACCTAAGCTCGGTAAATGCCTATTGGTTACAGATCACCATCATCATCCACAAAAAGATTATTTTTCTACAGCTGCAAGGCTCTGCAAAATGGCTCAGGAAAAGGTAAAATGAGGTAGAGATCTCTATATTTAGTTTTAATTTCTCCGGTTTTGTCACTGCTTTTCTGTTTTTCTCAAGATGACCCACTTCTCCTTTGCTGAAGAGGCATATAAGGTGGAGTGTAAGATGAAGAATGCAAGGTGCTGCGAGGGCAGAGTGGTAATTGCCAGTCAAGCATGGCAGATAGACATTACTGACACAGAGACTGTATGGAATAACCTAGTCCCTGAACAGAGAGACAGCAATAGAAATAGTAAATGGGAAGCAAAATCCAAATGTAATAAAATTTTTGGCATCCTTCCTGCATGTGGGCTTAAAAAAATGTGTGTATGCCCCACTTCAAGGAAAAGCTACATTAAATATGTCACAACCTTCAGTTTTCCAGCACACATTGAAAGAATGGAACTGAATGAACATGGTCAAAGTACAGTGTGCCTGTCACAGAAGCAATTAAGGTAGGTTTTTCTTAGTTTCTGAAAATGTGAAATGTGTCAGAAAATAGGAAAATTAACAGTTTAACCTCCACAGACCATCTGGAGAAGACTGCAAAAACTGTAGTTGTATTATGAATAAAGTTGATCTAAGTTAGATCACGAGTAGACCATGTAAAGCTAGTAGATGCTAGATCATGCTCTAGTAGAGCTACATCATGAGAGAGTGCATTTATCTATCAAACAGCTGGAAATCTTAAGAGAGTAACTGGAAAGAGAACAAAGGAGAAACAGCTGTAGCTTTCAGTCTTTGCCAAACATACCCAAAGCTTGATTCCTACCTTTATCTAGTCCTGGTTACTGCTTAGAAATAAATAACACAGGAGAAAAACAATAACAAAATCATAGAATCATAGAGTAGTTTGGGTTGGAAGGGATTGTTAAAGGCCACCTAGTCCAACATCCCTGCAATGACCAGGGATATCTTCATCTAGATCACATTTCTCAGAGTCCCATCCAATCTGACCTTGAACATTTCCAGGGGGGTGTATCCATCCCTCCCTCTGGACAACATGTTTTAGTTCAGCTCCAGGACAACTTGGAGCTTCTGGATTCAGAAATTACCAAAGTCAAAGCCAGCAAATCACTTCCTGTGACCTTGAGTGTGGAACTACATGGTCTGACCACGCTGTCACCTTTCAGTGTGGTACTTCGGACTGGTGATAGTTAAATTTAAAAACCTGTGGTGTGGTATTGGAGACTTTTAGCTCTGCACAACTCTGAGGTGTCTTAAGCCCACTGACAGGGCCTGAGACCATGAGAGAAGAAGCCTGTAACTATCTTTGTATAAACAGAATGCCAAGCAAGGATATATTTACCTGCAAAGGCCTTGCACCTGTGTGAGGGTGTTTTCTTTGTTTAACTAATAGATTACTGATACTAGTCATGTACCAATTATTATAAAAGTCTGCTGCTCTTGCTAACACTTGGAAAAAGTTGCAAGTAGTTGGGAAAAAGGAAAAAGTAGCTAACCCACATTGGGTCATCTCTTGATTCTGGGATTAGGAATGAGGCCCTAACTCGTATCGAGTCTGTCCCTCGATTCTGGAGCCCGTCTCCGATAGTATGGGTCACCACATGGAGTCTAATGGGATGAGAATTTCATTCACACTGTCTGCAGGGTGTTTACAAACCTGCCAAGTGCTGAGCTTGCTTGAGCAAGCTTTGGTAGTATAGTGGGTGTCAGGAATGAGCTTGCCAAATAAACACATATCCTTTGTGGTGACTGTTTCACACAGATTCATTCCAGCAATGACAGTCTCACTGCCTGATTCTCCAAGGTATTTAAGGGCCTTATTCCCACTAATGTCAATGGGAATCTTATGTGGTACTTACGAGAGGACAGGGCTCTCCCTTCCTGCCATTGAGGAAGATGGAAAAAAGACAGAAAGGGTTTGGCAATGATGGCTTCAAAATGATTTCCTGTGCCCTGTAAAACTACTGAAAGTCTTTCTGAGGTGCTGCTCTGTGACAGAGCAGATCTATGGCTGCTCTTGTCTTCCCAGATAGAGATCATGAAACACAGGGAAGAACTGTAGGACACAAGGAACCATCCCCATTCCCTCACACTCAAGCTGGAAAACTCCTTTTCATATGAGCTCCAAGATACTTGTCAGGAAGCTTCTTTGGATTTTTGAGACCTGAAAGGTCAAAGCCATCTGGTGCAGGTGAGAACACAGGCTGCAGTGTGACGTGGGCTTATCTCTGGATGGGCAACCAGGTGCAGCTCTGGGCTGCGAAGTCTGGTTTTTTTTAAATATAAATGCTTCAATATTTTAAACATGTCTTTGTTTAACCCCAACACCTAGCATGATTCTGAAACTCATTAACTTTTCCACTTGATTTTTGATGTTTCTATCCCTGCTGGGCATCACTTCTATGATTATTTTCCTGTGCAAGCCTTTTCTCCTTTCAGCAATAAGTCTCTCAGCATGCCAAGCCCTCGAGCTGCGTGTCTGTGTTGGACAGTTAAAATCTCTGTCAGTCTGCTGCCTTCTAACCTTTGCTTTGGAGTATCACAACAGCCAAGAAACAGCCCCTGTGATTTAAGCTTTACCACTTGCTTAAAATTCACATGGGCTAAACCTAGTCACAATGAAAAGTTTTTTCTTCAAATATATTAAAATATTTAAAGCCACCATTGCTGCTAAACTTCTAGAATTTCTGGAATATGTAATTCCAGTTGAATGAAATTATTTAAACAGACTGTGCTTTGGGAACATGGCCCATAAGCTTTTAAAGAATTAGAAATCACTACAAAGCCATGGGCTCTCACAGGGACACACACACACACATCAACTCACGCACGTGCTCAACCAAGCTTGTTCTACCAAGGGAAAGGAAAATTTGAAAACGCTTTAAAATCTTGTTCTTGGAGCTGGTATAGAAGGTCATGAATAGGAGGAAAAACAAAAACCCTGTGATAGAGCTTAAATTTCTTAGTAAAACCAGCCTCTCCTTCCTGCAAGAGGCCCAATGCACATCACCATCCACCACTCAGCTACTCTCTCACAAGCTGAAAACCAAAAACTCTAAAGCCAGGAGGAAGCAGGAGGCTACAAGGATTATCTACCTTAACTAGACTTTCTAATTTCCATAATTTCTGCTGCTTAGAGAACCGACCCCTGACTCTTTTTCTTTACCAGGATTCAGAGTCATTATCTCTGCAATTAGAGCAGTTACAGAGGTACATTTGGAATGCAGGTTCCTTTGAATTATTGCTAACAGAAATATTGAGGAGCTCTGTTAGCTTTGATCTCTTACCACATTGTGCAGAGCTCACTCTTGTCTCTTCCTCCCTCCCTCTCCCTCTCAAAGCATGGCTGCTTTCAGCATCTCAGTGTGTAACTTGTCACACCTCTGCGGAGGTAAATTTGGTTTATGTAAAAAGGAAAATTAAATTAAAACTGGTTAGGAATTAATTGTGACTGCCTTAGATTAATCTATCATATTATACTATTGTTGACACATCAGGGCAAAATATCAGCTAATCCAGTTTTTGGAGTGTAAAGGGGAGGGAGCACATTCACCTGCACCTTAAGAGGCAGCAGTAACTGCTGTAAGTCTTGGAGAGATGTTATTTACTCTTACAAAGTTGTTATTCTTTTGAAATAATGAAATACATTGCATCAGCTGATCCTTTTAACAGCAAAACCTGTCATTTCCCTTATGGAAGGATGCATCACATTTCATCTCTGTCAGCAAAAGGACTTTATAAATGGCACACCTGACAAACCCATGTGAACTTAGATACAGTGGTCAACACGGCAAAGCCAAGGAGTCAACTATCTCCACTAACAGTAAAAATCACGAAATTATAGGTTATAATAAATAGGCATAAGAGAAATAATGTTCCATCAAAATTTTATGAAGGAAAAACTCCATTATTTCTGACAAAATGGCTGCTGAAAAAAAAAAAATCCTTATAAAGCCATCTCCTTCTGATGTCGTCGCCAGGGTCTTTATGGCACACTTTTTAATGACAGGTGAAAAATTGTCACTTCATGGGGAAATGTAACAACTCAAGAGAAATTCAAATTCACAACTGAATATCAAAATATTTGATGAAGTAATGAGAAAACAAAGTCAGTATACAGTCCTTAGGGTGGAAATTCTTAAAACTTAAGAACTGTCTTACTGCTTTAATCTGAACAACATCTGTTCAATGATCCCAGTTTCAAACTCAGAATTCTGACAGGAAAAAATTCATCGTCCTTTGGTTAAACATATTTTCCAGAATCTAATCCCTTTGACCTAGTCCGTGTGGTCTTAAATAAGTCACCTTTCCAGGTATCATCTTCCACACCTGAAAAGCAGATTTGATGTGCTTGCAGTGACACCACAAGCATGAATTCACTGCTGTGACCCTGGCTCATTCCAGATATCATTGCCACAAAAATACAAAGCTCTGCCTGAAATACTGATGCTACTCTGGAAAAACACTTGTGGCAACACAAGCCACTTCCTCAGCCTCTAGTGTCTGTAAGCACCTGCATCAGAGCAAGGATTTTAGGGTGATGGTGACAGCCCGATACTCAATGAGCCACTGCTGAGCAATGATTTAGAAGGACTGTCTCAATTACAGCTGAAACACAATCTCCATTGCCTCCAGGTGACCAAATTACCAGAGCAGGGTGAGTGGCAGAATATTAGCACAGGACTTTTCTATTATTAGTGAGGATATAATAGAATAAAGCAGCCTTTATTCATGATAGAAGATAGGCAGATGCTTTTGTTCTAGGGAGAGGATAAGTCTCTTTTTTCACTTAAGAAAATGACACTTGCTGCAGCCTTTAGTCTAGAAACAATAGTCTACAGCAATGAGAAATAAGAGAATGATTCTATAGAATGTCTTCAAAATTCTGTCCAGCCCAAGTGAAATTTTTATAAGAAGCTTGGGAAAGAGAGAGACAGGAAAAGGCCACTGGAAAGAGAACATAATTTAATGCCATTTAGAACAAACATAAGAGGTCATGTTGTAGATACTCACTCATGTAATCCCAGCTACTGATAATCTCTAGCTTTCTAATAGTTGAGTGTGGAGGTACCCACACAGCTCACCTTTGGAATATTAATTCTGTGTGGTTTTGTATATTGGTGGGATTAGAATTTTTGGACTAGTTGAAAAAAGATGTTTAGAAATGTGTAGGTGTGCAAAATTGTAAGGTGTAAGAACTTGGTCTTAGGGTTCATCAGCTGGTTTATTGCCTACATTATGTCCCAAATGTTTATTTTGCTGACTGGCATTTAAGTATCTTTCATTAATAAATCAACAAAACACTCCAATGCTGATCTGTCCTAACAATTTGATCTGTGCAATTCTTCCCTGCTACAGCATATGTCTTGTGATTGCAGCATTTATTATGGACAAAAATTACAGTCTATGTAGATAAATAAGTGCTAATTCTTGAAACAAGAGAATTTTTGCCTTTAGAGAAAATCGGTCAATTAAATCTGAATAAACTGAACCACAAAGAGAACAGAATGATCCTCTTAATACAGTCTGGATGTGCATTGATGTAGTTATCATTTATAAGAATATTATAATTTAAAAGAATATTATAAACTTTGTGCTGAATCTGACTGAGCTAAACTTGAATGTGACTGTGACAAATTAACTTTGGATACAGTCCCAGAAAAGATTCAAAATTTAATTAGGGTCTCATACCTGATTAAAATGGATTTAATGTCACCCTTGAAAGTAAGATAAAAAAAGCTGGCCTCTGTGGTTAGCTGAAAGAGATGAAAATACTTATCCATCTATGGGCCTCAGTAACCTCAAACTAAACTTCTTGATATTTTCAAAATAATGCAGACCAACCGAGTTAGTGAGTCTTCCCCTTTAAGATACCAACTGAGTTATATCCTTGGTCCTTTGCCACATCAGGTCACACAAGATGTTGATCTTGGCCAAGGGGAATAAGTAGAAAGAATGGATGAAATTAGAAGGGGCTAATGACACAACTCATTTTGAGATCAGTTCAGATCAGCTGAGGGGACTGGATCAGCATTTTTTGACCAGAGGCAATCAGGATATCTGCTAGAAGAAGGTAATTAGACATCCTAGAATCATGAGCTGCCCAGCTGGAAGCTAATGAGTTATGGAACCCAAATGAAGGAGAAACAGAGCCTAATTAGGCTAAATAGGAATTCCTGGAGGAGCAGGGAAATGTCAAGGAGTACACAGAAGAACTTCTTCCAGTGCTTTTTAACCAATTTTTGAAAGCAAAATAATTGGGGCTTTTTTTAGCATAATTATTTCTACTTTTATTTCAGAATTGAAATCACCTTCTTTTTCTGTTTCCCTCAGCTTCTGAGTCCAAGTCAGCGCTGTCTTCTTAATACAGAAGGTTTGTCAATAGTTTTCCAAACCTCTTATTATGGAGGTTTGCTGTACAGGGTATGGACACAGGAAGGAGAGCCTTGCTGGCAATATCAGCAAGGTGTGGCTCTCCTTGAGCACACAAATCTGTACTTTATTACCCCTGAAGGCGTCCCATACCAAACCATGAAAGACATCCTGCTTGCAACTAGAATTCTGCCTCCACACTTTATATAGTGTCTTGGACTCTTATCACACCTGCTCCATCACTACTTACTGCATAAATCTAGACAGCTGTGAAACTTGGAGGAATTTTGATGCAAATGGCTTAAAAAGGAGATCCAGTGGCCCAAATAAAACTTCCAGATGTATTTTGAGTTTTGAATTTTGATCAAAATTATCTCCAGTTCATGGATATATTTAAATAAAGAAGCCTAAAGCAGAAAGTGCACTCTTCGGGAATTTGCCCACCTGTTCTCAAGCAACAGGTTTTTGGCAGACAGTGTCATCAATATATGCACAGTGGTTACCTGGGCTATGACTGCGTGGGAAGAAAGAAGGGATCTGAGAAGCCTTTTACAATGCTGCCAGAAATGCTTTCAGCTTTGTTGTTGTGAGGTACCAAGCTGAAAGAAGGTTGAGAGACAATGGCAAAAGAGTAGCAGCTGTGTCAACAGACAACACTTGTATTCAAGGATGCTGAGATTTTTAAACTGGTTGCTTAAAGTGAAATATATCAATAAGTGGCCTTGATTCACTTCTTCAGTAACAGATGTTCTCTCCTAGGTGGTCTATTTATTTAGTTAGAGTGACTGGAATGAAGAGCTAAAATTTGGTCACTGTTTTTGAAAGGTGTACATTTTCCCTGTAAGACAGTAAGGCAGAGAAAATGAGGGTATCTGGTATTCTGCGTGTTACAGCCTATCTCACTGAGACCGGATCAGGAACAGCCTAGGTCAGAAGTGACCCCTGGATACTGTCTGATCCAAGACCCAGCTCAAGGAAGAGCTAGTGTCCAAAGAGGAACAGGGCTGGATCAAGTACGAGCCATAAAGGAGTGGCTTCTATTCCCCTTCCCACAGGCACACATGAATTTCATGTGCATTGCTGTGGCTGCTGCCCTGATTTGCAAGGAGTGGGAGAGCTTGACTTTTTCAATGAAACTTGGTGAACAGCACAGACAAATGGCAAAATGACAAAGCTTGCATACGAGAGAAGACAAATTCTTTCTCAGAGCTGACCTTGCTAGAAACACAGACATAAGGCAGCCCAAACTGTGAGAAATTTCATGGTGAATATACACCTCCAGATAACTCTTTAGACATTCTTGTCAACAAAGAAAAAAACAAAACAAAACCAAACAAACTAACAAGAGAAGCTCGAAGAAAGTATTTTGAAATCCACAATGCTCTTGGGGAATGATGAGGGAGGAAAAGCTAAGAGGGACAAGAGAGAAAACTGACATAATAATTCCCTGACAGATAAAGCCCATACTGGCAGACAATACCTTCCTCCAAAAAGTTACAGCCTAACTAGATAAGACAGACCAATCCTGGACTGAAACCCTTTCAGTGTTTCCTCCCACCAAGAGGAAGTATTTGGCCAGGCTACCTTCATGACTACCCTCGAACATATATTTTGATATTTCTGCTTTCTGTTCCGCAGGTTCAAAGCAGGAGGAGGAGTGATTGGATCTCTTGGGCCTACCCATGTACACAGTCACATTGAATAAAGGAAGAAAGGAGTTTTCCTATTTTCCATTTTACAGTGGGCAAATGGGAACCAAAGGAAGCTTCACAGCTTTTAGCAGACTTGGGTACTCAGCCTATCCTCCTGGATTAGCAGCACAGTGACTTAAATTGAGGGTCACTCATGTCATCTTCCTGGTGGGATAATGTTAAGACAGTGGATACTTGTCCTACTGGACTTGTAGGGAAGACCTGCAGTAAATATAAGACCTATTATGTATTATAACTGTTCTGTTAGACAGGTTAGGAGGAGTGATAAGAATCTCCTGACAGGGCCAGGAAAGAGATTTGCTCTGCTCTGTGAATGTGCAGATTCAAAAGGGTGTTCTTCCTTGTGGGGTCACTAGTGATGAAAGCATGAAAGTCAAATGTAGTTTCTTTCCTGGGGGGAAGGGGTGGTAAGGAGAAAGCACAAAGCTCATCACAGTCATCTTTGGTGAGGAAGATACTCTTCTGTGGTTTTTCTTCTTTCTTCTTCCTTGAATTCTGCCTCTAATCTAATGCCTCTCTTTTCCCATGGCTGTTCAATCTGTTCATCTTTCTTTGCCTCCCCTTCATGCAGCTCAGTAATCCCATGCACCAAATTCAAACTCTTGACTGGCCCTATTGCCTCCTCAAGGCTCATGGGCTGAAGCCTATTTTGGCTGCCCCTCAGCCTACCAGATCCATTCTCTCTTCTGCCTTCACATGTGAGATATCATCAGTATTTTTTGGATGCCCGTGCCCACTGTGTGTACAAACCTGTCAATCCCTCTGACATGGCTCAGTCACAACGCCCCGATGGAGTTTCCAAACAGCAAGGAAGCCATCCATGAGCAGCAGTGAGAAGAAATGTCAGCCTGGCAGTGGGCTGTTGGAAATCGCACGTGGGAAGGGAAAAAGTCAAAGCAGAGCTCAGGGCTGGATGACACTGTAGTCTGAGCTACAGAACTGTTCCTACACTTATCCAGCAGGCACCAGCTGTCTCCTGTGGGAGAAATAACACTTCCATGTCTGCCTGGGCTTATAAACTTATATCTGCCCCATTACCAGTCTGCTAAGTGACTATTTGAACGCTCTTTGCTCCCTAGGAATCCCTACCTCAAATTACAGAGAGGTGCCTAGGTGTCATTTGCCAGATGGGAACATTGCACAAACTGGGCTTCATCCCTATGGATGAATCAGCATTGAGACTGACTTAACATGAATGATGCAGATAAATGCCACCCATATTCCAACCTGCAACCTGCTTAATCACTTGGTCTATTCAGCCTGGGGCAGAGGAGACTGAGGGGATACCTCACTGCAGTTACAACTTCCTTGTGAGGGGACAAGGAAGGGCAGACCCTGATCTCTTCTCTGTGGTGACCAGTCACAAGACCCAGGGAATGGCCTGAAGTTGTGTCAGGGGTGGTTTAGGTTGGATTTTAGGGAAAGGTTCTTCAGCCAGAGAGTGTTTGGGCTCAGTAGCAGCTCCCCAGGGAAGAGGTCATGGCACCAAGTCTGGCAGAGTGCAAGAAGCATTTGGGCAATACTCTTGAGCACACGGTGTGACTTTTAGGGTGTCCTGTGTAGGGCCAGGAGTTGGACCCAGTGATCCTTGTGGGTCCTTTCCAACTCACCATATCCTGTGGTTTTGTAAATGGAAAAATGCACTTCCCTTGCCAAAACCAAATGCTGATAGGCCAAATGTGGACCAGGTTCATTTTGGGAAATTTTAGCTTACTTCTGCTATCAGATTTGTGGTATGTAGATGACTGTCTCACCATCATCAAATGCAGATGTGCCTATAAACACGCAATAATTTATTTTCAGTCACTCCTTTGTCCTACTTCATTTTTTCCTGGATATGGCACAAAGAAGAAAAACAAAAAAGAAAATAAAAAGAGTGAAAATGCTGTAGAAAGATGTATAAAGGAAAGGAATGAAAGCAATTACAGAAGATGAAATATTTGAGCCCATATTCTTAACAAGTTGATTTGTACCTATTTCTGTCAGGACAAAAGGTAACAGCAAAGGAAACATGAACTTCTAAATTTGAAATAAAACTCTGGCAATTGAATGTCAGTGGGCAATCAAAACAATAACAGTAAGCAAACATGCAAGTATATATTTGGGTTCATATTAAGTAAAAAAAACCCCTGGAACTACAGATACTTCATATGGCACTCTGTCTCCCTCTCATGGTATGCCTCTCTTTCTAATCAGAGAAATCCACACACTGGTGGCATAAGTGATCCATTGCTTCTAGTGTGGTGTCCCTGAAAGGATCAGAAGGACCTGGGACCAGTATAGCACCATCTCAGAGCCTAGGTTAACACACTGAGATGGTACCCCAAGTAATGTTGGATCCAGCAGCATCTTAACTGCATAGAGGAGCTGCTGCTAGAGATGCTCTAAGCAGCATCAGGAGCTATTAGCACTGTGTGGGGCATACCTTTTCTTTTTCCATGAACCCTGCAGAGTGCTGAAGTCATATTATCCCTACCCATTTGCAACCACTTCTTCAGTACCCTTATTCCTCAGGATAAGGATAATGTGATTTTTGCACAGCTTTTCTACCTTTTTCAATTAAAGATAGCAAATGCAACATAAAACATTTTCATTCCTACTGTGTTTTCCATCCTTTCTTTACCTATATGTACTCTACTTTTCTCCTTTTCTTTTTTTCCTCAGGTAAAGCGTGCTCTTTCATCTTCAGTGTCACAACAAGAATCCAAAGTAAAACTGCAGTCAATGAGCAATGGATGTACAGTACACAGGGTCTGTAAGACAGAACCTCACTTCTACATGTACTTGTTCTATTACAATTTTTATATCAAAGTTTTAAATGCAACCATATAGGTAAATCAGTAGATTTTCTAGCAATAGGAATCTGCTAAGCTGAAGATATAAAGATTCTTTCTTATTTCTTTTTTCTTAAGCATACAGACTTCCCACCAGAGTTATTATACACCTTCCCTGGAGTGGTCCTTTTACAAAAATTCAGGAACAACCACTACACATTTTGAAAAAGGCCCAGTGAAACTTTGAATTTCATGTTCCACGTGTCAAGGGATAAAGGTATTAGTGCAAGTCATTTACGGATTTTGAACATTGAACATTGTTTTTCCATTCTCAGTTGAAAAGATGAGCCTAATGTACGCAAAGAGCAGCAGCATTTTCCCACTCAAGTAATATGAATATTTAACTGTAAGAGGTTTCTTTTTGCCTAACTTGGAAACGCAATGGGGGGGGGGGAAGGGGGAATCTACA
>VWZN01004070.1:716613-726975 GCA_013396955.1 Regulus satrapa | reverse complement strand
GGACAGGCACGGGGGGGGGGGGGAAGGGGGAATCTACACGGACTGAGACTGCTGAATACTATGATGCAGTGCATTCACTCACAGGATACCCTTCCCACCAATCCCTTGGGAATTATCCTTGGAGATGCCAGTCTGGGTGCAGATTCTGCTCTGGGGAGAGCCAATTGTCTGTTGAACATAGAAAGACTGAGAGAAGTGTGATGTGGCAGCCCTACAGTTATCCCAGCTATATCCCAGTTACTATACTGGACATGAAGTGACATTGAATGGGTTATCTGCTGAAATTTCCAATACTGTATGGAATCTTAGTACTGCTCAGGATATACTGACCCCATTCACAGAAACAGTCTGCTCCTACCTGTGCTGGCCACTGGCTGGGAAGTGTGGAAATATGAGTGTCAGCCACCTCTGCTGTTTCACAGAGTTTCTCTTCCTCTTTTCTACTTTCTGTAGCTACCTCTGTCATTTCCATCCTTCTCCTCAAGCCCTGCAAAAGGCTTTTGAAGTATGTCCTGTTAGATGGTGAAAAGCAAGACTCACAACATAAAATGCATTAGAGAGAGTGTGGAGTTGGAAAGCTTCCTTCCCTGTCAGGCCACAAGCAGCTCTTTTGAACCGACCCTCAGACCCAGATTTTACGTAAATCATATTATTAAATACATTATCATCAGCTAATGCTGATGACACAGGGGCTGTCTATTGTTGAACAACAAAGAGCAAGGCTACTGCTGTGGGCCAAACAATTAACACCTCAGATGGTTCCAGGGAGCAAGCAAGCTTACTGAAGTACCAGGAAACCAGGAGTTGGGGGCAGTGGCACAGGCAGACATCACGTGAAGCTTGCACAGTCCTTGACAAAGCCTGAAAGATGTAATCTTCGGTTCAGCATGTTCATTTTCTTAACCATAAAAGCTACCTCTTATTTTCCCTGGGTTTTATACCAGCTGATCTGGTTCAGCTGTGGCAGTTCATCTTGATTCAAATTACCAGAATTTCTCTTGTTATGCTGGCCTCTAATTTAATATACTCTTCCCTATCTGATATTAAGTTTCTTATGCCATGCCAGTCTTGTGTCTCTTCTGTGTGTAGCACTGTTTCTGAAGCTCCTCAAGTTCAAGTGCCAGACATAACTGTACTCCAGAGACCTCATTAATAAATAATATCTGTCCCTTTGCTATTCCAGTCTTCTGCCTCTGTCAAATGAAGTTGCTGATTGCACAAAACAATTTTGTGATTTGTTCTATTGTTCTAAAATTTTGTTTCTCTAACTGAAAGGAGGAAACTACAAAGGATAATAGCTTGGAACTAATAAAGAAAATTTTCTTGTCAAAACATACTTTAAATTTTCCTCTGCACTGAGACAAAACATTAAATAATGATGATTTTATTTAAAACTGAAATGGAAAATGGAGAATTAATAAAAATTTTGTTCCACTTGATCTCAAAGAACTCTTCAAGATTAAAACAAACAAAAATCAAGCTTTTGTTAAAAATGTTGAATTGAAACATCTCAATATTACCCACCCTCCCCCTTACATATTTCTTTTATTAATTTTGGCTAAAGCAGTCTGCAAATCCAACTTGGATTTGCAAAAACTTGAGTAATATTCAACTGCAATTTTAGTTATCAAATAACTATCCATTTGAGAAATGCCTATAGCTCATGCTTTGTATGGGAAGGATAAACAGGAGACATCAAATTAATGTTTATTTATGACAAAAATATTTCCTTGTTTGTGGTCAGTATGCTTCTCTGGCCCTTCCTTCTTCACTGTTTTGTAAAGTAGCTTTTATTGGCTACTTCTGGATTAAAGGAAAAGGGAAGAATAGCCTTTTAGTGAATTGCACATTCTCTTTTGTGTTGAAGACCAGATTCTGTTCTCAGGATTCCTTGCTGCTTCTGTTTTGCAGCCTATCCATTTCTTTTATTTGTCTCAACATTAAAAACCATCAAAGTGTTTGGTGCCTTTTTTAGAGGATAAAAAAGGAAATAAACCCTGGAGTATAAAGGAAAAACAGTGTTGGGAAGATATTCAGTTTAAATGTTATGACTTTAGGCATTTAATTAAAAACCATCAGAATCTACAAAAGCATATGGGACTGGGAAGTGGAATGCAAAAGCAGTGGCTTCCATCCATGGTGCTAGTGGGGAAAGATGCGCAGATGGGAATTCATCCCTGGAAGGTGACAGAGAGCCAGTTGCTTGCCATTCACATGTGAACTAGGCTTCTGTGTACAACAGGAAGGCTGCGTGGTCTGCAAGCAGTGCTGGGTGCTCTGCAGCAGGGATTTGGGAGGGGGCACTGTCTTGGCAGGGTTAAAGCCCACCTGAAGCAGAACAGGGAGCAGGAGACTGCAATACTATCCTCATTAAACACAAGAGCTCATCCTCTTCTTAAGTATCCTAATGAGTTCTTTTGTTGTGTGTGTCAGTGTACAGAAGGATATAGGCAATATTTTAAAAGATTGGAAAAACAGCTGCAGGTCAAGGTAAAACAAGGAGATTTATCTTGGCTCCTGGACCACAGAAGGGTCCCTACCATAACTGACCAAAGGCCTGATGGTGCCAGTACTTTTTCACAGTAACATCTCTGGGTGTTAAATAGATGGACCAGTGGTGATTAGCACATGAGATTGGGCACAGTCAAATCCTCATAATTGGTTAAGGAGGCTTACATGCTGGATCAAACACAAAAGCTTTTAATTTGCTGATCTTCCTCTAATAATGACCTTAGAGAGATGTGTGGAGGTCTCCAGAGCAGGTGGAATGCCTTCTTGATACCAGCCTAACATTCAAACAACTAGACAGATCTAATGCTAGAGTGTAGAAGGGCATAGTAAACTAGGAGCAGAGCTGTCCCAGAATAATGTTCTGACAGAGCCATTTCCATTTAGCAATTATAAGCTGGGAAGGAGGGCAGGAGGAGGAATTTACTCTCCATTTTGCACCTAAATTGTTTCTCTGCCTTGTCAGAGTCAGGAGAGCACAAGATGAAACATATATAAAACATACTGATATAAGTCTGAGTTTCTAAAGTTTTTGAGGACTTAAAAAACAAATGTGTTTTCAACCCATCCTGTGACAGAATTAAAATAAAGCTTTCCAGAGTGACTGTCAAAACCAGAAAAGACTGATTAACTGACAAAAATATAGTAGAAACTGTAACAGAAAAAATCATGCAAGAACAAAATTATGCTGGGATACAAATTGATATTTTAATATAATGGTTGATCCTTTGTAACACTGATTTGTTATCTGCTGTACTACATATTTAAGAGCTTGTGAATCCTCTATGGTCATGTAATCAATATAGCAAATTGATACATTTTTTTGTCTCGGTCACCAAAATGTTCCATTTCCATGCTGAATCCTGGAAGCAGTGCTTTGGTATAGCTGCCAAACCTAAATCCAGAAGAATAAAAAAAGCCCACAAGGGGTTCTGGGCGCAGCTGTAGTACCGGTACAGAAGGCCTGACAATGACAACTGTTTTGCTGCTTAATTTTCCCTATCAACAAATGGGAGCTACCTTAGCTCATCTAACCCTCAGGATAATGCAGTGGTTACACAGGTTAATATTCATTACACATTCAAGGGATGTAGCGTACATCAAACTCAGGTCTGGAAACTTCTGGGAACAGTGTTTGTCTTTCTACTGTGAGGCAGCACAACACAGCAGCAGCAGAACTCCTGGAACAGGGTTAGGTTGCTAGGCAGTGTGTCCATGTAAGTATTAAGTTCTAATGATATATCAGCAACATATGTCTCTGCATGTTTAGAATGCATTTGCTTCAGCGTGTGCTTAAGTGCTTTGCTGAACTGAAGTCATAACTGCTAAATGGTGAATTTGAATGGGAAAATGCCACAGGAGAATGGTCTTTGAAGAATAAAATCAAATTATTCTTGGGAATGATAAACAAGCATATATAAAATGAGCCACAAAACCAGTTGTTTTATGCTGTGAGTGGAGTGCAGATAAGGGATAGGCAGTAATAAGCACTAATGCAGCTCTGCTAAATTCAGTGGATATGAATTTATTGTCTGTGAGGATTTGCTCAGATCTGGATCTCCTTTCCCACTGATAAAAGTGATTCAAGACTCATGGGGCCTCAGGTACCCCACTGCTAAGAGCAGCAACAGAAATCCATCCCTTTCTAAGCTGAGTACAGAATGCAGAGCTGTTTGGATGGGGGAATCCAAGAGTTTAACCAGGATGGTCAGGTATAACTAAGGGAAAGTTCAGGGAGATGAGCCTAGCCGTATGTCTCACAGATAATTAAATATTGTGGGGAAGGTAAATCCCATCATCGCTTCTATTTTCATTAAATATTGCTCTGCCAAGGTGTGAGTATAGAATGGGGGATGCAGATATACTATTCAGGATATAAGAAGGAGGGAAGTAAAAGACAGTCCTAGATGAAATGGACAAGCAACAGCAAAATCCTGACTCTGACATCACTGGCAAAGACCTGTAGAAAATGCGTACACCAAATCAATCTTACAAATTTGTGAGCAGAAAGACTAAGTAATATTAAATATTAGATAGTACTTCATTCCTAATATGCATTTTAAACCAACTCTTATTTCCATCTTTTTGCCTCTTCCATCTTTTTTTTCTCCTTTTCATCAACATTAGAAACTCAAAGGTTGCTACTTCTGAAAATTAACCAGAATAGAAAGGAGACCTGATAGAAACAAAAAAGAGCTCTTAAACCTTGGTAACCCCATCCAGTCCTAAGCTTATTCATTGTTCCAGTCTGAAAATTAATTGCAAAATTTAAATGAAGCAAAATTTAAAAAAAAAGATTATGGAGATGACTGAAGTCTCTTTAGGAACGAAAAAATTATCTCTAGAAAGTGGGGTTTTTGACAATGATTAAACCGGCAAAAAATGAAAAAGCTGAAAGGCTCACAGGAAGTTGTTAACTACATCCTAATTACAGTATAAATCTCTATCTCAAGCTTAGTAGGAGGTCGGGAAAAAATACCTCAAATGCTTCTTATTTTGATTAAATACATAGAAAAAAAGGCCAAACATCTGATGTTTGTGCTTTTATTGGAACAGGACAAGGATGTGTAGTGAGAGCAGTGAATACCTAAGTAGATTGCAATTAACAGCCAAGGACAGTGCAGTAACTAACTTCAGTGGATTTCTCTCCTTGCCCTGCAGCATGACCAGATGTCTTTAAGCACAGGTATGCTGCAGAATACTTTGCACAAAACTGTTAACCATCTAAATGGGCAAGCAAAAGGCAAGGGAGGTAATCACTGATACTGATAATTCTAAAAAGTCACAAAAGCCAGTGACATTTCCCGAGAATGTGTTGAAAATTCCAAGAACTACTCTTTTAGACCTGTTTCCCTGCCAACCTGATTGCCTGTTGAAGAAAGTGGTGGGAGAACAGATATCAGGCTTACTTGTCCTTGGATCTCAGGCCCCAGTGAGTATAAAATAGCCAGAATGGATTACAAAGAGTTTTGGAACTTTTGGAATTTTGCATTGTTAAATCACATCAGGAAGGAATGGAAGTCAATGAAATTTAGAACTTGCCCCTATGCCTTGAGTAGCAGTCATAGTCTAAAATCAGAAAATAATTAGATATTGAAGACCTTTTAAAAAGATTTTTGAAAGGTATCTAAAAATTTTACTTCCTATATAACAGTGCACTAGAACTTACTTTTACAAGGCATTAGCTTTACATTTTTGTGGAAGGGCACAAAAATGGTCCATTTTTATATCACTTTAGCACAATGTATATTTTCCCTAGGGACTGGCAACAGTATGTAGAAAATACACAATTTCTTCTAAGATAGTTAGCAGAATTTGCTCTCAGATCCACTGTATTATGAATTGTACAACACATACCACTGAGATATATTAATTATATTGTATTTTCATGTATCTTTCACGTTGACCCTACACAGTAGAAACTCTGAGCTGGAGGTGGCAGCTGGGGCAGGGTTCATTCTCTGTCCCACACTGAAAGGCATTGGCAGTGCATGTTTTTCTCTCTCAAATTTCACCTTACATGCATCCTCAATTCACTCTATCTGCTTTCTGCCATTTAGAGGGCTCTCCACAACCTTTGCTGATATTTCTATTTCTATGGAAACAGTCTTTCTTACTTATTCTGTGGCAAATTTCAAGCTGTCTTTTCANTTTTTTTTTTTTTTATTTAATCTTAGGTCTCCTTTCCTTTGCCTCTTCTCTCTGCTCCTTCTGTACATGCCTATCTTTCTTTCCCCTCAAATTTATATGCTTTTATATTTCCTACTCTTTGTGGTCTCTGAATAATCTGTTCTATAATTTTTCCTTCCACTCCTTGTTCTTTCCAGTCTCTTTCTATTCCATTTTGTCTTCACCCTTTCTATTGTTTCATTGTACCCTCTTGTCTCCAAGATGTTTCACCTTTTTCTCCCTACATCATTCATTGAAGATTTTTCACTTTAACATGTCCTTTTCCCAACACATGCATGTGTCTCTTCCTTAATTTCATCTTCCACATTTCTGTGAGCTCCCAGACATTCATTTCCCTCTGTCCTCAGTCTCACTACCAGTTTCTGCAAAAGGGGAAGATGTTTCTAAATTAAGTTCTGCATTAAAAAGCTGTGAAGGATGTCCCACCAAGATTAATGAGCATGGTTCATGGAGGGGAAGATGTGCTATGAGCTTCTTGGGGATAACTGTGTAAATCCAGGAGTTAGTCTAGCAGGTGGGGCTGATGCTCAGTGCTGCAAACGAAAATTTTACCTTAACAAAACTCCAAGATCCTGTGTGTCATGGTGTTATCCTTTCCATTTTGCCAACAGCTGTGGATTAGTGATGGGTATTGTGAACCTTAAAATCTTCTCTGAACTCGAGAAAATTTTAGCCCTTTACCTATTCTAATAAGGGACTTACTCTTATTTATAGTAAGGCACTTTCAGAACATTCCTGCAGTTGTTTTGAGACCCTCCTGCAAATGACAGTCATTATCATTAATGAATGGATAATTAGGACCTACATATTCTTGCTGCAATTTCATCCTGCATCCCAGGGTATTGCAGGCTATTTTATGAATGATCATGGTATCACAGAATCATTAAGGTTAGAAAAGATCTTTTAGATCTTTGAATCCAAAGATTAAGCCAGCACTGCCAAGTCCACCACTAAACCATGTTCCTGAGTACCACATCTACACATCTTTTGAATGTTTCCTGGGATGGTGATCCTGTTGCTTCACTGGGCAGCCTGTTCCTGTGTTGGTTCACCTTTTCAGTGAATAATTTTTACTAATCTCCAATCTGATGATATTTCATTGTGTTATTTTAGAATATTCTTTGAGTATACCTACATTATAGAAAAATTGAGACAGTATTAAATGCTTACCTTTCTTTCTGCATTATGCAGTATTTTTGAGAGCTCTCTCCTGTCTGTGATGTTGTTGGCTGGGATAGAAAATTTTCTTCACAGTAGCTGGTATGGGGCCCTGATTTAGTTTTGTGCTGGAAACAGCATTGACAATTCAAGGATGGTTTAGGCACTGCTGAGCAGTGCTTACACAGACTGTAAAGCTTTTCTGCTTCACCCCACCAGTGAGGAGGAGGCTGGGGGTGCACAAGAAGTTGGGAGGGGACATAGCCAGTGACCCCATAGCCATAGCTGACCCCGAGTAACCCAAGGGATATTCTACAGCACATGGCATCATGTTCAGCCTAAAAGCTGAAGGAAGAAGAAGGAAGAGGGGCACTTCGAGTGAGTGATTGTGTTTGTCTTCCCAAGTCACTGGGATGCATGCTGGAGCCCTTCTTTCCCGGGGATGGCTGAACAGCCTGCCTATGGGAAGTGGTGAATGCCTTGTTTTGCTTTCCCTGTGTGTGTGCAAGCCTTTTGTTTTACCTGTTTAGCTGACTTCATCTCAACCCACAAGTTTCCTCACCTTTATCTCCCCCCATCCCACTGGGGAGGAATGAACAACTGTCTGTGAGGGACTGAGTTGCCAGCTGGAGTTAAGCCATGGCATTATCATTTTCCTCCTAACCAAATTAATGGAACTAGTTATTTTCTGTTTCGTCCCTGTTTGAAATATTCTCCTGTGATTCTAATAACTTTCACTTTTCTTTCCCCAAATATTTTTCAGTTTCTCTCCTGGTCTCTTTAATTGAATTGACCAAAAGTAAATGTAGTATTCAAGGTAAGGACATGCTGTAGAGCCAGTTGTATATAATGGCATTTTATATAATTTTGTCTTTGCTATTCACCATCTTCTTTCCCATGCAGCCAAACATCTTATTTGCTGCTTCTTCATGCACAGCAGATGTCTTCACTGAATGATCTGTAATGATGCCTGGAACTATTTTCCTAAGAAATAATAGCTTATTCTGAATCCATCAGTATATATCAATATTTTAAACTGTTCCTTCCAGTGTTGGTTACCTTCCATTTGACTAAAATAAATCTACTCTGTTATTGTGTTGCAAATTTCTCTAGTTTGATAGATCTCAGAGTTTCTCCCCTCATTTCCACTGAAAGATTTTATTTCTCTAGGCAATACTGCAGCTTTCTTTGGTCATACTCTGATCCTGTTATTTAATATTGTTTAATATTTACACAAAGGGATTGGTTCATCCCCTGATCAACACCTTTGATACATAAAGGCCTCTTTGGAGATGGTGTGAGAAATAAACCCATCTTTTCTGCCACCCTAGAGAGTGAAGAAATGTCTGCAAAACACAAAGAGAGTGCAGCTGCCTCAGGAAGTTTAATTATGGGGCAATTCTCTAATTAATCTCTTCTCTTAATTGAACTACTCCTGCAGTATCTTCATAAAATTCAGAGCAGCTCTGCCCTGAAGCAGATTTCCCTCAGGAGAGGGGCAGGAGGAGAAGATGTCTCACCAGGAGAAGATGTCCCTCTGGGCTGAGAGTATGAGGGAGCTGCAGTATCTGCACCCTGGGTCTCTCTGTGTGTCATTTTCTGAGAGTATTGATAATCCAGGACTTCTGATTTTCTCCTGTAAATTTTGTTCCCCACCAGGGCTCTGTTCAGCAACAATTTCTTTCTCATTTCCTCATGTGAAGACCAAAACAGGCCAACAAACTGTTGTAAGAGCTTAATCCCCAAGATGGTAATGATCCAATCCTGGGCATCAATAACAGGACAAGCACATACAGAGATGGATTTTACCTGTGTGACCCTGTGGATAGCACAGCCATAAGGAAGCACAGCTCCTGGCTGCCAGGCCCATCCACAGCTTCAGCCAGGGAGCAAGACACTGGGGACACTCCCAGGTGACTGGCATCAACCAGGGAAGCATAGGAAATCAAATGGGATACAAAACTGTGTTTGGGGGTAGATTCCGGTACAGTTGTAGCCTAAAAGCACTTGAAAAGTACCCACACAGGGAATAGGACTGTAGATTGTTAAATGATGGAAAATAAAATAAATGCATTATTTTATAACTGAGCAAGTTCCTGACACTGTGATTTTTTTTTACAGAACAATTATGGCAATAGCAAAGTCTTGATGTCCTATTACCTGGGACATTTAAAATTAGGCTGATCAAAATCTCAGCACAGGCACTGTGGGAAACACTCCAAAGATAGATTGGTAGTGCAGTGAATAAAAGGGGTTTTCAATCTCTTATGATGAAATTATAGCTTGAATTTCCCTGCAAGAAAAAGTTGCACAGATTCATTACATGCAATTTAAATCCAAGATTTGTTACACATGCAAGGAACAAACTAAATCCCAACAGGATATCACCATACTGTGCCCATGCCACATAGCTAAGGATGTATGAACAGCATGTATTCATGTTTATAATGAATAAAATAGGGAGCCAAAGCCTGTCACTTTTGCTATACTGGCCTTTCTGCCAGCTAGAATGACATATACCACTATTACTTTAGACATTTTAACCAGTTTATCCACAAGAAAGGAAAAAGAAAAAGAACTCTCAATGAACTATTAATTAAAATTGGGCCTAAAGTACTTGTTATCACTGGAAATATAGGGCAAAACCTTGCCCTGGGACATGCAGCAAAAATCCTGTTGTCTTCAGAGTGACTTGCAAGTGTATATCCAAGGGCAATGATTAGACTATTATTATTTGCTCAAAGGAATAAGCCAGGTAATAATGAAGAAGGACATTCTTAGTGTTTCATCCATAACACTGCAACCTCGAGCTGCATATATTTTCAGATTTAACCTGGAATCTTTTACAGCATGCAATTAGCCTGACAAAATACTCTTTCAAGTCTCATTCATTAAGAGATTCCTGAGGGTCCTGGTTTTTTTTTTTTTAATAGTTATTTTAGAAAGTACAAAGCAACTTTTCAACTGAGAGTAGACCCTGAAGAATGAGAGGGAGGGAGGGAGGGA
>VWZN01004070.1:687290-709693 GCA_013396955.1 Regulus satrapa | reverse complement strand
TTTTTTTTTTTTTTTTGTACTGTTTATTATTGAATTGACTATATTCTAGACATTATTTCTTCCTCAGCTCCCTGAGCTGTGCCAATAGCTCACACTGCCTTGAGTCACAATTCAGGCTAAACTAGCTGATTTTGTACTAAAGCAGGCTGTAAACACTCATACAACCTCATAATGCAGATTGGCGACAAAGACAGGCAGAGGCCCGTGATGGATAGCCAGTAGGCAGAAAAATCTTAATCTTCTACAAACTATATTCAACAGGATTATACGTGTGTATCAGTGTATATATATGTGTATATATATATATATATATATATATAATACATAATCGTAGAGACTATAGCCAGAACTACAAAGTATTTTAAGGGAAGCAAAGCTCCAACCTGTCTCTTAAATCACAACTTGTGTGTCTTCCTTAAAGACATACAGGGAATCTGTGATGGAACAGGAAATTGATTTAATATTCCAAGGTAGCAAGTCTAAATTACATTTTTTTCAAAGTTGGAAGCCAAATTAGAAAAACAATTTGCAACTAAGCACTGCACAGCAGTGGAATAGGAAAGAAAAGTTTTAGTTTATTTAAAGTATAGCAGCTTCTGTGAATTGCAGATGTTACAGATTAACACTTTAATGCGACCCGCATACATTGCATCCTTGATGTCTGACTCCAAACTCAGGTTAATAGCTGAAATTATTTTGACATCTAAGGAGGACATGATGTTCTTTCTGAATATAGATCTTGCTGTCTGTGACATGTAAATGAAACTCTTCTGAGTTTTTGTTGTTTGTTTTTTTTTTTTTTTAAAGAAATGTGATCAAAAAGAAAAGGTAGAGAATTTTTCGTGCTTATATGCTATCCTGGGAGTCCAGTTCTAATTACAGAGTCTCTTTGGACAATGGCAATGTTTTAATCTTGTTTTGCTAAAACACCCAAGCATGTACTTGTGTAAGGTTGTTTTCAGAATTTAATGTAGGTAATACTTAGATCACAATGCTTTCTCCTGGTGCTGACTGTAATTTCCATTCATTGATTCTGCCAGCCTGTCTGGTCTAGCTTTTGGAAGATGTTTACATATATATTCATATACTTTACCATTAGTGTACACTGTTTTTCTCCTTGTCTGCTTAAATGTGTGCCACAGATTTCCAGTGTATCTAATGAAATATTTCTAAACTGGTTTCACACTGCTTCTATGAATTTCAATTTTTCTATTTTTCTTTTCAGTCTGTTCTTTCATCTAAGGAAAAATCATTCTGTACTCTGAAGTTTTTTGCTGGAGACAGCCATTCTAAAGTCTATAAGGAAGCAGAAGATGTCATGCAAATGGACCCAGACTCCACTTCCTTTCAACAAACAGGACATTTCCCTAATGGCACTGACACTCCACAGAATCAAAGAATCATGGAATTGTTTATGTTGGAAAACACCTCTAAGATCACTGAGTCCAATCAATACCTCATCACTGCTAAGGCTACCACTAAACCATATCTCTCAGTGACCCATCTACATGTTTTGAACTCTTAGAGGGATGGTCTCAGACTCTGTACCCCTCTGCAGAGCTATGTAATGTTTGTCTCTGTGCTCTCTCTTCCTTTCACATCAGGATGGTTCACTTTCCATCTTTAGCTTTGGTGGTAACATGCCTCTTCTTCTCAGTGACAAGCTCTGTCTCATGCTCCTACACAGGCTGTCCCTGTCCCCATTAATCACTATTTCATCCTGTCCATGTTTTTTTTCCCCTCTATTGCAACAATCTGCAACTGCATGGAAGTCAGTTGTTCATGGACACAGATGCTCACATCTACTTGCACTCTCTTTGTCTTATACAAATCCCTACATATTCAGGAAGTTTGCCAAAGATTTTGTATATATTCACTAATTCAGTTTCACATGAAACAGAGTGCAAGAAGTAGCAGCATGGGAAGGTTTGTTTTGAAGAGGC
The DNA here is from genome assembly GCA_013396955.1 of Regulus satrapa. Classification (NCBI taxonomy): domain Eukaryota; kingdom Metazoa; phylum Chordata; class Aves; order Passeriformes; family Regulidae; genus Regulus; species Regulus satrapa. The sequence continues at coordinate 707,750 of VWZN01004070.1, read as the reverse complement.
TTTGTAACTTGTCCACTCAAAGTTTAGTGGTACCATCCTTGGGCATGTGGCCTTGATTCCCAATGCCATGAGCAGAGAGGTGCCTGGTTCTATGCTACCTCATGGAGCAGACGATGGAGCATGGACACATTCCAGAACCTGGTGAAACAGAGATGCTTGATTTGATAGGTACCTTCCAGGTGATCCAGAAAAAGAAGTTTGTGTCCTGTTCTTCTGACTCTTCATACTGTGGCTTTTCTATGAGTAGTTGGCATCTAATTTCAGGAACATTGTGTCTTCTGTGGCTTTCTTTTCTTTTTGCTTTTTGTCCCATTTACAAGGGAGCTACAAAGCTCTGACAGGATATTCCAGATGTTCTGAAACAGAAATGCAGAGGGATATACAACACTCAAAAGTTCTGTTTTGCCTTCTAATTTCTGTTTAAAAAAGCAACAAACCCTTAAAACAAGACTACCACACTCATTATTCTCTGCTTTCCCTCAGGCACATGCTGTGTGGGTGGGAAAATTACATCTCAGAGTCTGAGGCTGGCTACTTTCTTTCTCTCCCTTAGCTTGCCTCCATCAGTTTTCAGGGTTTTATCAGATGGAGGTGATAAATCAGGTAGAATGATCCTGCCATCAGCTTTACTCTGGAAATCTAAATTGGGTGACAAGGAGAGAAATAGAAAGAGTTTGTGGAGAAAGCACCAGTGATCATGGAGATTTCAACAATAGATTCCTTATTCTGTGTGGGAAAAATGTCTTCCAGAATTGATATAATATGCCATTGTGCACCCCTCAGTCCCTGTCAGCACATGGAAGCCATGTCATCATGGCATAAAACAATTTCCATTCAAAGCACCTAAAAATCTGGCAAAAGAAGAGATAGTGATTTACCCTGTCTTCTCTTTGTTCCTTTGACAGCCTGCTAAGGGCATAGCTATGCATTCAGGGCAGTCTGACCCACTCATGCTAAATCAGTAGATGATACTTTCTCCGGGGAACAAGTGACAGGATGAGAAAATGGACTCATGTTGCACCAGGGGAGGTTAATTGGATATTAAGGGAAATTCCCTCTCTGAAAGATTGATCAAGTATTGAAACAGAATGCTCAGAGACGTGATGGAATCACCATTTCTTGGAAATGTCCAAAAAGTGCCAGTTGTGGCAGCTGGGGACATAGTTTAGTGCTGAAGGTAGCAGTGGTAGATGAAGGGTTATACTTGATGATCTTGGAGGTCTTTTTCAACCTTAACCCTTCTATGATTCTATGAAATAGTGGAGAACAAAAAAGGTCAAGGACTCATTGTATCCATGCAATGGAGAGTCCTGCTGATGTTAGCAACAACTTTGTAACATGCAAGATCATGCTAAGGAAAGGATCCTTCCTACAGTAAGGAATATTTGTCATCAGGCATAGCTAGAGTTGCACCTGGGATCAGAAAATGTTTAATTACTGTTGGCAGGTTTAAACCCCTTCCTTGGACTTTCAAAACATGAGAAGGTATGCACCAGGTTTATATACTATGCTCTCTTCAGATAAAGAGGGCATGGACTGTCTAAGGTACCTGTGCTTTGTTTAATATTCTTCTGCAGTTAAGCATATCCTCTTACTTTTTGCATCTGCAAATATCAGTCCAGTCTGGGAGGTGAACATCTTTATAACACAAACATCAGTCCAGACCTCCACTCTGGGAAGTGAACACCATTATACAAATGACCAGGGATAACTCTGAATCTGTGTCACACTTACAGGAGACAAACTGTGAGGATACAGCTAGGGAAAGTCAGCAGATACCGCGAGTTCTAAATCTTCTTTTAATATCTTTCAGCTGAGTTTTGGGACCACAAAAAGGTCTATTGGACCTTATAAGGTCAAAATAAGGTTTATTTGACTTTCTGGCATTCACATTTTATACGTTTTTTGGGGGTTTTTTTGGGGTTTTTTTGGTTTTTTTTTGTTTTTTTTTCCTTTTCCTGTGAGAAAGCTAGCTAAGATGACAAGAAACTAGCGTGAGACATAAAATCTTGAAACTGGGCAGTGCAGTATTCAGCCTTAATTGTCACTATGTTGACTGGGAACAAGATAACTTTTATGTAACAAACAAACCAAANAATCAAAATTTAAAAACTCCAACAACAACAAAAAACCAACCAATCAACCAACCAACCAAAAATCAGCAACAAACCCCAGATTATAGAATTGTGTCTGATAAGAGAATATGCAAGGAACCTCAGGATAGCTATCATCCGAAGAATTTTGTTCTTACTCCTGCTTAGCTCAAGCCAAAACAATGTAAGGGTTTTGTCCCAATTCCAATTAGTCCATCGTAGGTCAGTATATCTGGAAAGTCCTAAAAGGATCTGTGCAGTTATTTCAGGAGACTGAGCAGCCCAATTTCTGTTCAGTTAAATGTCAGCTGAGCATACCTGGCACTTTGCAAGAATTGCTTCCCTGAAAAAGATGAAGGCTGACTCTGACTGAGAAGTAGAGAGTGAGAATGGAGAGATGCAAGCAGCTGAATCTCTTACATGTTCCTGAGCATCATTAAAAAGAAGGGTGACCAAGGAATGTAAATGTAAAAGACACTTAAGTCAAAACTTAAAGTGTGATTTTGCTGCAGCATCCCTGTCTACACTATTTGGATGTAGTCTGAAACAGAAGAATTTTTAAAGTATTTACAAGTATTCTGAAGGTATTTTGACATCTGTTCGTTTGGGTGTTTTAGTTTTGCACTGAGGGGATAAGGGCAGAATAATTCCTGCTTGAACCTTACTCACTGGAAAAGTAAAATCATTGCTTTTGCCAATGAGAAAGAATAACTTTGAATGAGTTCTGGCCAAGTTTGTACCAAAGGTGCTGAACTCTTCTCTTTGAAGAGATATCATATAGCAGAGATCATTTTGTGCTGCATGCTGATATTTCCTCCAAATTAACTTAAACTGGCATTCTGCCTCAAAAGCTGAAAAATATTAAACCTGACACTCCACTTGTTTATTGTCCATTCAGAATGTCTACAGCTACCCCTTTTGTGTTTTTTCTGTGGCTGCTGGGTTTCCAGTTAGATTGCTTAGATGTCCTTTCTCACTATTCTCAAAATATCTGCTGGCCCCCAAGTGACTCCTACACTGTGACTCATGGGCCTCTTTCATCAGGAGGCAAACTAATGGTCTCCTTCGACACATACTGGATATGTTCTGCACAGCTCCAGGGTTTCTGCTGCTGCTAATGAGATTTTTCTGGAGGGTTGGAAAAGATGATTAAGGAAAGGTTTCTGAAAGCCCAATATTAGTTTTTCAGTGTTTAACCAGAGGTGCCTCCTCACTGCTCAATGCTAATAATGGCAGAATGATTGCTTTGGTAGCAGGGTGGTCAAGGATCAGCTCATTGGAGTCAACATACAGGTCCATCTGCTAGACTTTTGAACTTCTGGAATGATGAAAAAAGAAGCAATGCTTGCAGGATTATAGCAAGGTGAGTCATGGAGCTGAGTGCTAAGTGAAAGACTTGTAACAAGGCTGATGGTGTAACCTGGCTGCACATGGAGGGAATTCCTACCTCAATTAGGTATCCAGTCCAGTGAAGATAACAGAGACAATTACCAGAAATGCTTACTTTGAGAACAATCGGCATCCTTGAAGACAAGCAGGATGGTACTTAGTGGTGGTGGGTTAAGGAAAATGAAAATTGTCCCTGGGAGACAGCCCTGCCAGATGCTGATTTTGGACTTGGTTAGAGAATGGGAATCATGGGGAAGAGAACATTGGGATAGGAACTGTGGATAGTGCTAGAAGAGCTATGGGGCAGACAACACGTAAGAACCTGGGAAAGAGAAAGGGAAAGCTCCCTGAGATGCTATTCATTAGTACTGTCAGAAAGGATTTAAGAAGATTGTGGATAAATACTTGACCAAAGGGGAAGGTACATGTAGTACAGGGAGACAGAAAAATACATAATTCTTTATGTATATTTAAAAATGTCTTTTAATTTTTTAGTTGCTCTAGACAACATCCTTTACTCCCAGTACAAAGATGACGAAGGCCTTGGGTTTCCCTGTTTGCTGTTTTGGAAGACAACATGAAAACTCTTAATTCAGGGATCTTGGAATGCTGAGATATGAGGTTTAAACACTACTGAGGTAGCTGAAAAATTGAAGAAAGGACAGAGGCTGAAAGGAATCACTGATGGGTCAATCTTCATAGATTTTGCAACAGCAGGAGAAAAGATCACCCTGATGGGGACATTGTGCCTTTAAAAGGACCTTGGCAGAGAAAAAATGCATTTGAATTTAAGAGGAAGCTTAGGTTTAGACATGCTGATCTATTAAGCTTCAAAAACAGGTACTGAGGTCACCAAGTTTTCCTGGAACTGTCCAAAGGCTTAGTGCCAAGGGATTTCTCGATACTACATCTGAAACAAAGCAAAGAAGTGTCCTTGTTTGTGAAGTGCATCAGGTAGCATCACCACAGAGCTAAAACATTGAGATCATACATTAAAGCCATAAGAAATTTGAATTCTGCTCCACTTTACATGAAGTGGTGGGTGAAAGATGATGAAATTTATATGGTTGCTGTATTTTTGCCTTCTTTTTTTTTCTGTTGTCAAACATTTAATGCTTCTAATGCTTTAGTTGAAGGGAAGGCTAATTATTAAACTGTAACAAAGATGTATATTTTCTGATATTAAATATCAAAGGGATAACTGTAGGTTTTACCTAAAAATACAACAGACAGGTGAAAGATTTCAAGAGGATCCAGGGTCAGAGAGCTGTTTCTCTATTTTCTGGAAATTAAGGATGTTCCTGTTAAGATACCAGATAATAATTATCTAATAACAGGGATAAATGTATAAACAATCATACTTGCAATAGTAGGAGGGCAGAATAGTTACACATGGGGATGTCTTTAGGGAACAGAAAAGCTCTGAGTGGAGATTAGAGTTGAAGGATCCCAAATGCCCCATTTTTGATCTTGACATGGTTTTCTCTTCTCCTGTAAAGCCAAACAGTCCTGGAAGGACTGTTTAACTCAGGTGAGCAGAACTGCTGACAGAAAGGCTATATTCACATTAGCCAAGGGAGGAGTAAGTCTCTTCTTTGGGATTTACATCTGCACAAAAAGCATACTTCCATTAAAATAGAAACACTTCCCATCAATTAGAGAGCTTTTTTTCTTGCTGACATCAAATATTTTCTTGTCCGCTTGTTGTGTCCTCTCTGTTTCTGGCCTGAATTTCTCAGGGCACTTACATTTGCCTACATTTAATTCTTGCCTTAGGGTATGGTTTTGGCAAACTGTCAGTTGGCATGTGTTGGGAAGTCAGGGCATTTCCCTGGGAAGCATACTCTCCAGTAAAATCTGTTCCACACTGATAACATTTAGATCTGAGGAAAAAACAGTAGAAAAGTATGGCCAAGGGCCTTTGGCAACTTCAGAGAGAGACAGAGTTCCTGCCTACCGCTGCTCAAAAAAACCTAAATTAACTAGAAAAGAGGGAGCCTTTTTTGGAAGCTATTAGCCTTGGAGGAAAGCGAAAGCAGCAAGATAAGCACAGGTAGTTTGAAATCATAACCTGCAAGCCTGCAAGGACAAGAAAAGGTAGAAAGTGAGGCAGTTGCCACAGGGGAACTCATCTTTAGCCTGGGTACATTATTCAGCAATTTGACAGTGCTGCTGTATGTGCACAACAGAGTAGGGATGCAAATGTAAGGGGCAGAGCAGAGGCTGGAGAAGCTGAATTGTTTGGAGACTCTTTCCATACTTCCACGTGTGAGCAAAGCTGAGTCTGCCTTCAGCAAGTCTCCCCATGAGTGGCAGATCAAAGCCTGTCTGGTTACTCATAAAACTTTCTGGATTCTAAAGGTGTGAAGGTCAATTGACTTTTCCTTTTTAGAAATTGCACCCTTCACATTACTCTCTTTTTTGGATATTAACAATATATTTCTCTTCAAGACTATCATCAGCAGTTTAAATGAGCTTAAAATATTTCAGGTGAGTGTTTCTCTGGTAATTTAGCTGAAATAGCCAGACTTCAAAAGTTAGAAATGTTAGATGCACAGAGAGAATAAACAAGTTGACATGCTGAGTCCAATTGCACAAATATGGTTGTCTTCACTTCAGAAAGCAGCCTAAAAGCTGTTTGCTGGCAGATGAAAGGCAGTGATTGTCACCACTGCTGCTTAGGATGAAATCCTGGAAGCAGTAAGAGTGGCTATTAGAATAAAAAGGCTTCGACAAGATACAGCCCGTTTCTTTCAGCAGTGTAGAACACAGCTTGCAGAGATGAGAGTCCTAACATCATATAGAAAAGCAGCAAGATCACAGGAAGTTACACATATTGTTTGCCAATAGAAAATTCAAGAAAGGGGCTAAAGACACCTTTATTCAGGGCTCAAAATCAGTGATACTGAAGAAACAATTGATTTTTTTGTCTTCATCTCTAAAAGAGCCTTTCTTTACTCACTGCCCTTTCATCACCACTAAACTCTGTTTCTCTGTTCCCTGTGTTTAGATATTGCAATATTTAAGAATTTGATAGGGCTCTGTGAGTAGGGAGCTCAATTGAAGATATTATGCATTTTTTTTTCTCAGATGAAAGTATTTAATATCAGTCTCTTAAGACAAATAAAAGGCTTTGTGCAGTTCCTGCCCAAACTGCCTACTAGTTGAATAGTTAACCATATATTTTAGGCCAACGGTGGCTAATGGGTAAAACTTAATGGAAGTGAAATTTAGCCCATGGCTAAATGGCAGTAGGAGTAAGATGTAGGTTTTGCATGCCTAAAAAATCAGGACTTATGTACTGGTGATAAATATACAAATTCTGTAGAACTCCTCAACTAAATCAATATGCAATCATCCTGTATCTTTATGATAACCAATTTGGAGAAAATCAGATCTTCCTTCACAATGCACTTGCCTTTTCCCTAAAGATACAGGTAGTTTAAAAATAAGAAAAATTTAAAAAAAAAAAAAAATTTTTTTTCACACTTTTTGGTTTTGCTAGTTTCAGCTTAATCATTTTGCAATAGGTAAAGGCTTATTGAGTTATTTCTGAATACAATTTAGAACTTGTAGCAAAAAGGATTTTTTTCTTGGATTATTAATAAAAACTCCTTGGAATTTGAAAGTTCTGAAAGCTGGTAAAGTGTTTATTCTGGGGAGAAGAAAGTGAAAAATGTGTAACAAATCTGAATCATCTCTTCCAGGGAGAAGCTGGTCCCTAAAGTGCTATGACCATTTCCCAGAAGTAGCACTCAATTCCCTATGATTGCTTTTCCTAAGGCTTTGGACAGTAGTGTGGTGAGTCGATGCTCATTTTGAGGGCAGTAAAATCACTTCTAAACTGCATGATGAGGCCTTTCTTTTGATTAAAGCCTTTTAGCATTTCATGGGAGTGGTCTTCCCCATGGCCTGTGGATGGGGCTTGCTGCCCAGGCAGCCCCAGCCTGCTGCATCTCTCAGTGCTTTTCCTTGGAGAGACTGCTTCCCAGAGATTGCTTCTCTCCAAGGAGTGAGTTGAGTGTTGGCAATGTCTCTTTCCCTCAAAGAGCACAAGAGTGAACCCCTTGGGCCTAGCAGGAGCCCGATGGCCTAGTCCGTTAGCAGTGTTCAGCAGCACGAGGCCTGGCTGTACACAGGGGTACAGCCAGACTGTACAGCCAAAGACTAGAAATACAATAAAGCCAATGAGAAAGCAGAACAAGCTGGCTAAAATGGCATCCTCCCATTACTCCAGACTTTAAGGGGCTTACCAAAATCAGGTGTGTATTGCAAGCGTGTAAGCATAGAGCGTGTGAATTCATGCTATGCAGACACAGAAATATGTCAGCTGCAACAAATGATCTTATAAGTCTCTGTAAGTGCTAGGAAACTGTCTGGGGGATGAAACCCCTCACATGTGTTTGAGTTTTGCCCAGGGGACCACAGACTGACTAATGAACTTGTCAGTAAGGCTGGCAAAGCTTTAGAATTACAGCAGAGTGAGAGTTCTCATCCAGAATGCTGTAATGAGAGTGTTTTGTGCTGGCTGGATAATACCTGTATGGATAACTCCTTTTATTTCCATGCCCTTTGCAGCCTTTCATGTTGATCAAAAATCTTGTATCTCCAAAATTGCCCACCAGACAGGCCCTATTAGCTTTTTTCTCTTGCAAAGTCCCTTTATGGATGAAGACAGTTCAGGCCGCATTGGGGGTTCAATGTAGATCTTTCACCTTGCAAATTGCTTTAGCTGATGTCGGTAGATGAATTTCAAACCAAGTGTCATGTTCTCAGTATTGTCTGTAAGTTTTACACCACACTTTCCTCCCATGCCCAGGGTAGGTTCATGAATCCTAGTCTCCAATATCCTCCTGTTAGCAAATTATCATTTATTTTATTACTCATGAGACAAATCTCTATTTGATAGCTGTTTTCTGGTGAAAGCAACTGTTTTGTCATCAATTCAATGGCAGAAGCCTCTTCTTGGGACCAAAGTCATTGGCTTAAACATTTAAAAATACCTATTCTGAAACAGTGGAAATTCTATTGTCTATAACTCACGTGTCCCATTTTCCTGAAAGAGGGGGAAAGCAAAGCTGTTGGAAAGGTAGAATCAGAAAAGAATTATAGATATGACTTCTTAGCCAGAGAAGCTAAAGAAGAAATACAAATGAAAGCATGGTTCGAATAACTCAAGGAAGCTGGTCTGGAATGCCAAAGCACATTCTTTCCCCCAGTAAAACTAAGCTGGGACCCTTCTCCTTTTGCCTTAAAAGGAAATGGTCCGAAGTACCCTGAGATAGTTAAAAATATACAAAAGCAGTGATTTCTATAGGCTGTACTGTATTAGTATACTTACAAAGATTGGTTAGTGAAAGAACAGAATATTCAAAGTATAGAAACTCATATAAGCAATTGTAAAAGAATGCTTTCTCTTACTCTCTCTTACTCTTGCTCTTGCTCTTTACTCGCTCTCTTATTCTCTCTCTTACTCTTCTTTTTACTCTTTGCTCTCACTCTCTTGCTCTCTTAACTAACTCTCTTAACTCTTCCTCTTAACTTACTCTCTTAAGTCATGATCTCCTGCTGCTGACTCTCTGACTACTTAACTCTTTCCCCTTAACTCCTAAGGTTCTTAATTCTTGGACCCTCTTAGATCACTCCCCTAGCCCCTGGTCACCTACCCTTTTCCCCATGCTCTACCCCTGTTCCTATTGTTCCCTCTGAGCCTTCTCTGAGCCACTTCTGCCAGCTCCTAGCAGACTCTCTCACCCATGCCCTAAAATAAACTACAAGCTTTCAGATTAAACTACAGAAGTCTCTGCCGTGGTCCTAGTTACCGTCCTCAAGAATTTTCTTACACAAAGCAAAATTAATTTATTAAGTATAGATTATGAGGAAAAGTAGGCTTGTAAGGAAGCACTGGAGCTGGCAGCTATCAAGTCATTGTCATTCAAGAGAGGCACCCTTCATTATCAACACTGCTGTCCTGTGCCGACAGGTTCAAAGGTCCAGTGGTGTCTTAGTCATAGGCACCAGTGGGCAGCCACAAATATGGGAAGGCAGATGGCACTGCAAAGCCTGCTCTGTTTGCAGCTAGAACAAAACCGAATCCCTGCTCAGAAAAGCTATTTATTCTGTCTTCATTATGGGGCTGAGTCACAAAGCTCTACCCCTGGGTCCCTGTTGCTGCCTGAAATCAGTGTGTCACCAGGGGACGTCCTGTCTCTCATGACAACTGTCATCTTGACCAGCACACTGTAAATTGAACGAGGGAATCACTGCCCCTAAACCTATAAGTTATCACAGCTGGTGTTGGTGCATCAGCACCAAGCAGGTCTGTGTCCTGAGAGGAGCTGTGTGCTCCATAATCCCCCTCTGAGCCAGAGGCTGCAGAATCTACAAGGAAATGTTTTATTTCACAGTGTCAGGGAAGCTGGGAAAATAGCTGGGAAAAGGTCAGCTCTGAAAAGATGCTTTTACAGACTCAGGCTCGCAAATGTTGAAGAAACTGTACAGTCTGAGACACTGACTTGTCAGAAGTTCCATTTGTACTTTTAAAGGTACTGGCTCTGTGGGAGGTGTGAGTTCATTCAGCTGGTCACTGCACAGCCTGCAGCGTGTTGGAACTCCTGGTCTGAAATGTCCTGCAGATACCTGGCTAGAGGGGCTGCACTGGGAAACGTCAGTCCTGTCTAAAATAGAAAAAAAGGGATGTGCTCTGGGAGAAATTACGATTAAAAATAGAGTGGTTCCCCCATCCCCCATTACAAATTACAGGTAAAAATAAAATTCAACACTTCCAGTCCTTCTGCACCTCTGAATGACAGCCAGGTCTGAATTTATGGCACTTGTCTCACTGCTAAAAAAATGCAAAACAAAGGCAACTTCCATATTTATTTTTAGTTCAGTTTGTTACATTCCATGGCTCATAAAAGGGTTAAATTTGGTCCAAAAAACTGGTTTGTAGTGGGAAGTTTGCTGTAACTAATAAACGATTTATGTTCACATTACTTGTTTTAAAGTATATATGGGATTAGTGGGTTTTAATTGTGAAGCTTTTTCCAGTGAAAAGTGATTTTTCACCCAAACAATGACTTCCCTTTTTGAATAAATATAATAATAACAATAACAATGATGTAATTTTAATTATTTTTCAAAAGAAAAATATGGATATAACCTTCTGGCAATAAAATACCTGTTTCTTTATTAATTTATTTGATCTTATTCTATTTTGAAAATTGAATGTGTATCTTTTTTCCTGTAGGGATCTCAAATAATGGTATTCGGGGTTTTTTGTTTGTTTGTTTGGTTGGTTGGTTGGTTTGGTTTTTTTGTTGGGGTTTGCTTTTTGTTTTTAAAACATGCCTGTGAAGAAATTTTAAAAGTCCCAGTAAGTGGGTATTATTCCTTCTATGCTTTGAGCAGAATACAATTGCTGGCTCTTTTGTTTATTAATTCCCCATACAAATATACATTGTACACAATTTAGGTTCCTGAAAGACACAGGGATTAGAAACCTATTTAGCCTGACTAAATCCTTTGGAAATTTAAAATGGAAAATATTATCATAGTTTGAGAGTTAAATCTACCAAAATTTTGTGTAACCAGTTAATTATTCGCTTGAGAGAATCCCTAAATCTTCTTGTGAAAGCAGGGAGCTTTGGCAATGATGCAATCCCCAAACCAGAAACTCTGCCATGCAGAGTGGGGAAAAATGTAAAGCAGCTGAGGAATTTTGAAGGTTTTTTGTTAGAAAGGCTTTACTGAGAGGACAGGTACACCCGTGTAATTAAAAGGAAGCTCAAGAAGAGGGAATTAAGGAAAACTCCAGGGAGCTGATCAAGTACAAACGCTTGGTATTTAAGATGTGTCTAAATAACAGGCAAAAAGTGCCTCCAGAAAAAGGGAAAGAGAAGAGGAAGGGAGTGCATTGTGAGCCGGTGACAACAGAATGGCAGGAGCAGGTGAGCAGATAAGCTCTGACTGCTCACTTCCTCCTGCCTCTAAAACAGCAGGACTGTGATGCGTCCCACTGTAGTTACAGGAGTGTGTCCAAAGACCCTCATCATCCAAAGGTTTCATTTCCTGACAGCAAGAACCTGCAGAACTCTGGTATTTTGGACTGGCTGCTGAGGCCAGGAAGTCATGTTATTTTCTGATGGGAACATCAAACCACGGTGCTAATTTGCAGGAGGAGGCGGGAAAGGGTAGAACCTTTTTCATAAAAATAAGTCTATGTTGCCAAAATGTAAATAGGATGGATAAATTTTCTGCTCATCTGACTTTGTAAGATGCTCTCTATAACTCTTCAGTCAGTAAGAAAATGTATCTAAAACCTGATAGCAAGGAATCCCAGAGAGTTCAGGTTTGAGAAGTGACCACTCAAATGTATTTAAAGGTGTTAAAGTTGCTTTGCACTATTATGCTTTCAGATGATCTTATAGATTTAACTTTTTAAAGTGACTATTTTCTTCTATCTGAAATGGGACCCTTGTAGCTAATTTTAAATTAATATGACTACCTTTATTTGTCCAGGAGCAGGGTGGGGGTCAAGCAGACTCTAAAAAAGGGTACTTTTTGGTCAGACAATATAGGGCATAGGTGTGGATCCCAAAAGACTGAAGAAGAAAGAGCAAAAGGATAAAGACCTGTTAGAGTAAGAGGTGTGAAGACATCATTGCTATTTACCTATCTGTCACAGCACACCTTCCAGTCACCTCTGCAGGACCACACGATGTCTAAAATATGTGAAGCAAAAGTAATTATCCTGTCTCAGTGGCTCCGGCTTTTAATAGAAGTCAGTTAGTTTGAGACATTTTCTGTTCAAAATTAAATTAGAAGCAGGCTTTTCAAAACAGCTGAACTACTGAATGCCTCAGTATGATGCTTCCACACACATGCATGTGTTTGCAGCATGCAGCTGGCATTTTTCCCAGCTTTCCTGAGACTAATGTCCTACTTCTGGGTACCTTTTCCCTTCATAATCCCACCTCTATACACTGTAGTGTTTTGAATTTCCAATTACTTTTTTTTTTTTTTTAGTAGGTCTCTGAATTTATAATACAGCCAGGTATTCCAGAAACAGCAAAAACATTTACATGCGGAGGAGAATGAATGGATAATGGATTGAGCCATCTTGGGCTATTGGTTTTGAAATTAGGGAATATCTTAAAGAAATACAACAAACTTTGATAGGGGGAAGATCCTTATATCTTTCATCAGAATGCAATAAAGTACATTTAGAAGACAAATGTATAAGGAAGATAGAGGAAAGTAAAGAAATACATGTGTATTTTCTCTGTATGGTGTAGTTCTTTGTCCTTCTAACAGCATGCTGAGAAATATGGACTGACAGAAATATGTACCCTGCAACTCCTTTTCTTCTATCTCAGTTCTGGGATGATGGAAGGATTTCAGGTGTGTGAAGGCCTCCTTGGAATAACAAAATGAAGTACTAGGGTATTGTTTTGGAAATGGAAATGCACCCAGCAGTAGGTACAAATCCAAATTCCTTTGCTTTGCAGTTTTCATCTCAGGAAAACAGAGTTCTTGCATTCATGATGCCCTTGTGTGCTAGCATGGCAAGAGTCTGATGTATTTCAAGCTTATATTTTTGCTTTTCAAGTGGGTTTTATTTTTTCATTTCTATATGTTTTTCTCCTCTCTGTTGGGCAGATGATGGTTCTTATGAAGGGTCATCAGTATTCCTGGGAATGGATTCACAAGGTAGAATAAAAATGGGATGTAGATGCGCTCTTTCCCTGCCGGTGTTGCTTGATTATAAGTGTGCTTCTGATCATAAGACAAGAGAGGTATCACACTGCCATGCAGCCAAAACCTCCACACTGGAGCTATGTCTGGCCCAGTTTAATAATTGCTCTTATTTTAAAGAAAATTCTTTGCTAGCCCCTTATTTTTCAGATGCATCCCTGCAGATGTAAAAAGATAGATTATGTCTGGATTTTTGCAGTAGGATTTCCTTTCTGCTCCTTTGGTGAGTCAAAGTATTCTTCCCTTTTTCAAATAAAAGCACTATGTATGACAATTTTCCTTGTTTATGAAATATTTGTGAAACTTTAACAGAAAAATGTGAGAGGCCAGTATATTTTCCCTTTTTTTTTTAACCTACTGGGGCTAAACAAGAAAGGCAGGGAGAGGACAGGGAACAGAGGACAATTGCTCTTTCCTTACAATCTAGAAGTCATCACTGATGGTGGTAATTACCCAGGCATCAGTACTTGAAGAGATGCTAGCAAGGAATAAGAATTGACATTTGGATTGAGGTCTCTATAAATGGCAGTTTGTCATTACATCAGTGTGCATTGTTAAAAATTTTGTATATGCCTCCAGAGGCTGCAAGAATTTGACATATTTGTAGTAATGAGTGAGCCTTCCAAAGTGGATTATACAAAGTACAACATTTCAGGCTAATTTTGAGCACTGTGTTTACTTTGGAAGCCCTTTAAATCCACTCAAAAATTGTTAAACTAGAACTGTCTGCTGAAGCATTTTAGGCTTTCTGAAACAGAATTACACGAGAAATTGCTTTTACAAAAAGTCAACAAAAAATGTTTTGCCCTGCACCGAGTAGAAATAGTTACTGCAGAAACAGGAAATAGAAACAATTTCATAGCTCAGACAGCGCATACATAGATGCTTTTCCTCAGCACCTTCTTTCAGGAGAGACCATCCCAGGAATTCACTGCCACTTCCTAAGTGAGAACTCTAGAAAAACGGTATTTCTTGCTATAGTGTTACACTTCCAATGGTGACTGATAACTAAACCAGTCACTAAACCAGAGACTCCAGGTGAAGGCACTGGGACTGTTGAACGTCCTTGGAAGCTCAGAAGAATAATTTCTTTCAATTTCTAGGTTGTATAACTCTTTCATTTCTTTTCTCCCTCCTCTACCCTTCCCATCAATAAAGGTTAGGTGAGTACCTCACTGAAAATGTTAGGAAATTTAAAAACTTATGTTCAGGATTGGTGCTGGCTGTATAGCAGTGGGGCAGAGAGCAGGGGCAGCTGGTGCTGCACACCAGGCGCCAGGGGTCCAGGCAAAGGCTATTTACAGAAAACCCACCCATTGCCTCCTGGCTGTCAGGCAGACTTTTGTCAGTGCTGACAGCCTGTCCCCTTCACGAGCATCAAATTAATTCCAGCACTAAAATAAATCTCAAATTGAGCCACAGCTGATAAAGAATCCGCAGCATGTCCTTGTTACCGTCTACGTGTGTCTGTCTCCTGTCTCTGCTGGAAGGGCTCCTTAACCAGCCCTGTATGAGCAAACAGATGGGAAGCAAACGAATCTAGCAGTCATCTTTCCCTCTGGTACCTCAGCCACTCTAGACTGTGACACATGGAGGCTCCCAGTGGTGGGATTTTACATACCAATTTAATTTTAAAGAAAGAGGACAAGTATTTTTCTGGCAGTTGTGTAATTAGTGTAGTTCCTCAGCAGACCTACCACAGTTCCTTATGCTTTTTACTGAGAAAGATTTAGAAATGACAGACAGGTTTTAGCAGACAGTGGTTTTCTAGGGTGAAAGTCAAAGCCTTTGCTGGAGAGGGTAAAAACTTCCAAAATATGATTTCAGCTTCATTCCCTGCCTTCAATCTTGCATGTCCTTTGATTTCCACACAGAGAATTTGGATGTGCACTAAGGATAAGCCCAGGGAACAAAGATGCAGATAGATATGTGATCTGGGGGCTCTTATTTGTGGATTGGCCTACATATTGATCATACTTATGCAGAGTCCTGTTTTAAGTTGTATTTGTTCTATTTTCATCTCAAAGCTTTAGTCTTTTACGGTATTGATCTCACAAATATTTCAGAATAATTGCAGAAAAACTGAGAGAGGAGAAGAATAGGCCTTGCATAATTTAAAATCTCTTCTAATTTTTTCTATTCTTTATGCCATGACTTTTGAGGAATGCTGGACAGGGTGGAAAAAATCTCCATCTCAACCTTTGAAGAGAGGCAAGGGGCCAATGAAAATAAAAGCAATAAGGCAGGAAAAGTATCTACTCTAATTCTGTAAAATTGTCAGAGTAACATGAGTTACATCTTTGCTTAAGTCTGCAGTGGATTTACCTTCTCTAAAGTCATGGAGATGAGTCCTGACAAGCACCAACCCCCTTGAAGAGGAGTAAACATTTCATACTTTAGAGGCTTGTGGCCATGGTAGACATGGTACACTGAATACTATTAGTTCCCTAGGTCTCAGCCCAGACTGATGGTGAAGTGCTTTGCTGGCCCGGAATGACCACAGGTGACAAACAAATACACATTAGTTCCATCCATTTTGGCTTGAGAAACCCTACTGGGGAGGCCGAAGAGAAAACAGGGAAGTTTCTTTTTGTGTAAATGCTTTAATTGTACCTCAAACTGACAAAACCCGTACATTTACCCAGGTTCAGACTGTCCCGAACTATCCTTGCCTATCTGATTGCATTGGAAGACTTATAGGACAGAGGGTGAAGTTTGGCTAGAGGTGAAGCAGGTTTCTTTCTGCTGTTCCTGCTTTATTACTTCATGCCTTTTTTTTCTTTTTTTTTTTTTTTTTCTTTTTTTAAATTGAATTTTATGGTGAGACTCTGTGCCTCTCTGCCTCTTTAATCTTCCACTTTGAATTAATTTGCAAAGTGATAGATCGAGTTTGTGTTTCAGGAGGTGTCAGTGGGACCATGAAAATGCATCTTTGATGCTGCATCATAATTGATTACCCATGTTCCTCCTTGGCCATGTCCTCTGTCACAAATTCAGCATAAGGGGGCACAGGGGGAAGGGGCCGGGGTTGAGGTGGAGTAAGAAAAAGAGAAGATACTGAAGAGTTTTAAAAGGATTTGTGTTAATTCCTTCAAGACATCCGTAGGTGATATTTCTCAGTCAATAGGAGATTAGATGTAAGAAAGGATAGCCACTGTTAATCCTCTTCTATCCATTCCCACAATGGGTATTAATATAGGAACAAAACACAAACAACCTTGCAGAGGATTTTTTTGTTCCTCTTTTTTTTTTCCTTTCACTGCATGTCAGGACGAACACTGAAGATCAGAGTCTTTGGTCTCATTTTTCCCAGGAAGGCAGTAGTCAAGGGAGATTGTCACATGAATGCTGGACTGATTACTCAGGCTCCCTCTGCAGCTACAGACCTCTCAGCCCAGAGCTGTAACTGTAGCCAGGCAAAATAAGCATTTCGCCTTCCAGCAAGGTTGGAGGGAAAGGGCAGTGATTAAGGGTCCGTGTTGCCTTTAAGTGAGACCATGTGATTCCAACTTTGTCATTACCACGAATCTTCTGAGTTTCTTGTCACATTTCTTAAGAAGGAATTTCCTTTACATTCACTCAGTACCAGTGTGAATACTAAAGAGTATTTCCAATCAGCCAGAGCCAGGTGTGCTGTGAGCCATTTCAATTCCAGTTTGTCCATCTGGCCCATTCTCTCACCTACCCTTTTATTAAGGCATATCTGGCTTATTTACATGCTAGAAAGAAAGGCAAGCTCTAGTGATTAATAACTGTTTCCCTCCTCATGCACTGGGTGGACAATTATAAATATGTTCATGCCTTGTTTGTAATTACTTTAGATAGCTCCTGTATTCTTGCTGTTTTAC
Source organism: Regulus satrapa (assembly GCA_013396955.1). Classification (NCBI taxonomy): domain Eukaryota; kingdom Metazoa; phylum Chordata; class Aves; order Passeriformes; family Regulidae; genus Regulus; species Regulus satrapa. The sequence continues at coordinate 690,664 of VWZN01004070.1, read as the reverse complement.
GCATCTCCCCCTGAGCAAGAATATATGTCCTAAAATAGGTCAATGTACACACCTTTTCTTAGACAGCAGACTGGCAGTAAATACAGGAGCAAATGAAGAGGAGATTGAGCTGGGCAAAAAGAAGAGTCTTTCGCCATTCATCCACCTCCTATTTTTCCCCCTACTGATTAAATAAAAAAAGAGATATTCATGAAAAATTAACGCAAGATACAAGTCTGATCTTTAAATAGTCTCTGCCTAAATATGGATATCCTGACTCTTGGTGGCAAGTTCCTTATGTTCTGCTAGTATTAACCTTTGGGGAAGACTGAGGTGATGATAATAAGCATTTCTATAGTAACTTTTATCATAAGGTACTGAAGTGATTCACCAGCACTAACCTTGGAATAACCTTCTGGATGGGTTAGTTATCAGTTCTCCTTTTTACATACAGAAAACTGCAGAGCACTGAATTATCTTTTCCAAAGTAGTCCATAGCCTGTGGCATAACTCAGGACCAAGGCACAGGCCTCTAGGCTCCAACACTGGTGCTTTGAGCACAGGGTGACACTCCTTAAAGGCAGTCCACTGCCAGAAAAAGTGTGACTTTATTCCTCATTTCCAGTCAGCACTGTAGCAGCAGAGAATCTCTGCTTCCTTTGCATTTGGTCAAGCCTTTTCCCTAGAGAGAAATAAATAATCCATTTGCTGTTTCTGCCTGACATGTCATCTAACATGCACAGCTCAGACATCTAAAATACAGGTGAACAGAAGTAGAATCTGGTTTAATATATAATTGTCCAGTTTATTTCAGGATTCTGGAAAAAAGAATGCTCCCTATTACACACAGGAACTTTAAGTAGGTTTCATAGACACCACCTGTCATTTTCAAGCAGAAGATTGATAGGGCCTGGCATAAATTTTATCTGTGGTCTCTGCTTTCCTCTTCTCTCCTCAAATATGTTTTTATTCTTTACCCCAGTATCTGATTTTGATGAGCTTTCTGTCAGTCTCCAGACCAGACTGTCCAACACAGGATGTCAACTACCAGCAGAACACAGATGCACCATCCTTCGCATGGAGCATGGGAAGAGTAGAGAACCTCAGGGGATGTTCCAGCTCACCAGTCCTAGCCCTGCTCTGCTCCTGCTCTCTAGCAGGGGCTGTGGGTTGTGAAGGGAAAATAGACAGCCTCAGCACACTGACCTCTACAGGCTGGGCTCCTGCTGCTCCTTTGGTTGTTTACAAACTTGGCTGGACTCACTGGTTAGCTCAAGCATATAAAAAGAACCCCTCCCCATACAATAAACAAAAATGATTTTATTGCTTTTTTTTCCCCCTGGTACATCTGTGTCAGCCGCAGATGGGCAATTCTTCATCATCAAAGTGCCAGCCAAGCCTTGAAATCCAAGCCTTTTTTACAGTAGGCAGTGATGTGCTTTCAGAGACTGAGCAGCTATGGCATGTTATACAGAAAAAAAAGCAGAAAACCACTCAAAACACCAAATAACATCCTGGCTGAAAGAAAATTAAGGCCCAGTCTCTCACCTTCTTTGGCATTTTACTTTGACAGACCTCACAGCACCCAAACCAGCATTCCCAAAGGTCCTGGAGCTCTTGGAAAAACCAGCAGACTGCACTTGCTGCAATTATTTTGTGTTGTTCTAGCATGCAGGATCAAATCTCACTTCCTTCCCTTGCCCTGTTAGATCTTTTATCTCCTCCTTGTTTAATCAGGTATAGTTACCACTTTGCTTCACAAAGCTCAGATGTATTTCCTCTCAGGTACAGCTTTAGTGAACAATAAATTTGACTCCAGTCACTCATAACACTCTTAACTGATTTAAGCTCTCTCTTCCCTAAATTCAGGGACCACTGAAGGAAAGACGCCCTCTCTCTCCAGCCAAGGTCTCTTCCACACTGATTGATTCACCATCACCTCTCACATGCCAGCTGCAGCTGAAAAGCTCCACCTGCTGCTATTACTCAGCAGTAATTGCACCGCACTTTTGTGCAGTCTTCAGGCATCCATCATCAGGATGACTCAATAAGGCAGTCCTGCATTGATGAAAGGCCTTAGAGCCTCCATCTCTCTTGTACATGCAATAGCCACTTTCTGGAAGAACTCTGGTGTGTGTTGGAGGGATGGAAGAATGCATTTTATGATGAGTAATTTACTTGCCAAAATTTCTTGCCTCCTCTCCTTCCTGTTCTCAGGCTGTGTGAGAACCAATCCTCGTAGTCATACATTACTCTCTGAATATTTCCTGTGAGCAATGTTGCATGTGTAGCTTATCCTCAGGCAGTCCCCTAGAGAGAATTCAAAATCAAAGCCGTGTGACAGATGTGTCCAGTCTGCAAGACAGGACCTTGGCGTCTCCCAGGAGACCCAAATCCTTTGTGCCTGTTTGTTCTGCTGCTGGCTGTGTATGTTGGGGCCCTTGGGCTGGGCTTGAGCTTTTGGCATGGCTACACTCTTGCTCAGGCTTCCACCTGGTGTGTTCCAGCTCCTTCCCAGCTGCAGTCCCATCACTGGCCAGGCACACAGGGAAATCCCCTCCTTTGCCTCCTCATTTGTATGAAGGAGGCCAAAGGACCAGATGTCGCCAGTCACTGATTCCTCTCAGGTGCAAATAAGAGGGCAGGAAGGAGCTGCTGGTGAACCGTCCACTTGTTTCTCTCCAAAGCAATTTCCACTGCTGCTTTGGGACTAACTGTGCACGTGTGGTGTGGAGGGATTCACAGGAACATCGACTTGTTTATAGCCAGGGGTATTTCTCTGCCTGTGCTGGGCAAATATAACTCTGGGATTAAGGTCTCTAGAGAGCTCAAAATTCACTTTTCATAACCATTATGTAATATTCCCTTGCAGCTGTCTGGCAGAACATTTCTGCTAACTAAATCACCAGAACAGATCTGGAAAGTAAGCAGAGTGTATACCTGCAGGGTCATACAATATTTATTTACCACTTGCAGGGTTCTTTCATTTTGCTGTGGAATACCATTTGTGCAGCTTTGGAAAGGTGCAACAGCCTTGTCAGGAGGCAAACCTAGGTCAAGAAAACCAGCATGACACTTGGCACTATTATGAACTCTGTAGCACCCCAGCAACCCCTCCAGTGCCTCTGGTCACCCTGACCTGGACAGCAGAAGTATTTCTGTTTGTTGTGGTATGATGAGTGTGAGCATGTTGGTGGATGAGGAGTGTCAGATGTTAGGCTGGAGATGCAGAACAAGTTTTCTGCCTTCCCTTCCGTGGGTTTTCTTAGATTTCCCTTGTGCAGGTTGTGGAATGCATTCCTATGTATTTTAGACATCTACACCTACATACATATATATCTAAAAGAGTCTCTGTATATATATATATATATGCATATCTCTATTGCACCATACTG
>VWZN01004070.1:617679-687191 GCA_013396955.1 Regulus satrapa | reverse complement strand
TACTGCTAATCATTACCAGTATGTGGTGAGCAGTTACAAATCTGAAATACAGCAGACATACATTCTGGTGCTGCCAGTGGGATTGGATCAAACCTGGCTGAGTATCAACAGGCTTCTTTTTCCTCCCAAGTATCAACTCTTTGCAAATACAGCTTATTTGACAATTGTTAGAAAATTAAAAGAAACAAAGAGAGTTGCCAAATCTTTCAGTTTGAGAAAGTTTAAAGATTTTNTCCCCCCCCCGCCCCTTTTTTTTTTTTTTTGGTAGCTGCTCCTTTGGTTGGGAAACATGGTTCTCTCCAAACTATTTCTGTCTCAGACCTTATGGCATTCTTAGAAGCTAACTGGTCTAGAGTTTTAAAAGTGTTGCACATCAAATGTGCCTAAAGATGCAGACAAGAGTACCTAGTTCTAAAAAAAAAAAAAAAAAAATTCATTATGCAGTTAGGTACCAAAGTATCTTTACAAACCTGACCTCTATTTCCTCCATAGGTAAGAGTCAAAAGTGTTAGAGTAACCAATGATTCATTGTGTATGTTATTATTGGGACATGCAATTGCTTTATATTACCATCTTCAGAACTCCTCAGAGACCTACCTGGTCCTGGTTACCAGAGAGAGAAAAAACCTCATCCTCCAGTCCTCCTGTTTTACAATTGTATGCGCTTTAATTGTGAAATCAAATAATTAAAAAGAAGTGCAACATAAAATAAATGTTAACCCAATTTATTTTAATTTACTTCAATATAAACAAAAGCAATTAATCTAATTATCAGGATAATTAATCCATTCTTAATAAATCAACAACCTTATAAGCTTTATCTAGCATACTGGAGAGCAGCAGTTAGCTGCCAGGCATAAGCACAACATGGCATTATCAGTACCAGATGGAACATCTTAGTCCATTCTGAAGGCCAGATATAGCAAGATGCCAGTCACTCCCAGATCAAAGGTGATGCTGGTGTTCATTTGCAGTCTGTTAAAATTAAAGATGGTAAAACTGTAGCAAATATCTCTGCTTTGCCAAGAAAGGACACATAAAAACATTGTGGTGTGCATCAATATGACAAAGCTAACAAACATTCAAAATTCAGATGAAAATATATGGAGAAATGCTTTCAGGATTAATCACATAACATTTCCAATCTAAAATTGCATGCATGCATGATTCTAGAAAGTGACTGTTTAAGTTAGGGATGCCTTAGCTATGCAGAATCTATTACTTAGCTGCCATTAATAGGAAAATCCCTGTATTATCTGCAAACACACACATGTGTACACACTCAGAGAAAGCTACATTGAGTTCCAAAGTTCCATTCTACTGACACTAGAACTATCCTTCTAAGAAAAGGATCACAGAAAGACAACCCCTCAAAGGTTTTTATTTTTTTAGCCAATATAGTTTCTGTGACTTTCCTCTGAGAGTTTCAGGAAGCTAACACATTGTTCAGAAAATTACTTAGTCATTTACCTGAACTACCTGTTTAACACTGATAACTTTTTTGTGTAATAATCCTGTGTATCTGCCCACTTTTTGTGGTTGCCTGAAATGGTAGAGAGGACATGAAGTTTCTTTAGCTGTGATGGCAGCAGCAGGCAGACCCAGTTTCAGTGGCTAGAAAACAGAAACATAGATCTTTGATTTTCAGAAGGGATGATGCAGCTTATCCCACTTCTTCCTTATTTCTGTTCACCAGTTACTTGGCAAATTCAAATGAGATGCTTCTGATATACCAATCATTGCTTGGTATATCTTGCTTCTTCCTTTAAAAGGAAATACTATCACAAGAGAAACAAAAATCCATCCCATCAAACAGAGAACGTGTTGATTTTTTAATATCCCAGATCATGGCTCAATGAATAGATGCAACTTATTCTATTCCACAAGACGTCTGGCTCAAAAATTACTTGGAAATACAGAGCTAGAAAAACACTGGTGCTAAAGATAGCAATTCTGTCAACTCCACACAGCAGTTGCTAATCTGCAAGGACCCACAGAACTGCTTCTTGACAGCTTGTTTCCAGCTACATTTTGATCCAAGCAAATTTAAGAGCAAATATCACCATTTGTTACCAAAAAACATGGGAGTTTCCCTGTACTAAGTTTGATTTTTAATCAAAGTTCCCTTGGAACAGACCTTTTTTTATCTTCTCAGTACAGCCACCAGAACAGACATGCCTGATCTTAGTTAGGTCACTTTACTCTAATTGGATTAAAATGTGTATTAAAAAAAATAAAATTAAAATAATTGTTAATATTAATATTAACAACAACAATGATGATGATGATGATGATGATGATGATGATGATGATGATGATAATGATAATAATAATAATAATAATAATAATAATAATAATAATAATAATAAATCTCTGGTTTTATTTGTAAAAGGGCAGTATTTTGTTATACAATATGCAAGCTCCTCGGAAAAGTAGAACTGGGAAGGAGTTAATTTTTGTATGATGGCGTCTTCTTTCCAAGACAGACCACTTGAAATGGAAGTCTTATATTTCTGAATGGTGGTGGTGTTGGTTAATTTTGTTGTTGCTGCTGTTGTTATTATTATTTCCCTATTTGCTTGGAAAGCCTTTCAGGGCTAACAGGGAATAAGGGCTGCTTGTGGATTTGACGGGTACTTGCAGGCACTTTGAAATAGTGAGACTGAGATTTCTGAATTCCAGTTGCAGGGGTGGGCAAGGGGGTTGTCTCAAGCACTCACACTTCACTGTGACAATGTTACTTTTCTGTCCTAGTCCACCTCTGTCTTTCTAATTCAGTGGTTCCTAGTTCCTGATCAAACACTGGAATAGGCTACCCAGCGCAAATTATTCTATGATTCTATTGGCAAAACCTCCTGCGAATAACAGCATATTTTGCTCTTCTCATTAATGGCACTGGGGACCCAGTGGGTCCTATCACATTACATAAAGCCCTCCCTCTCCTTCCCCCACAGAAGATAAACCTGACTCATGACAGAACAGAGCTGAGTTGATTAATTTGAAATGCTATAATGGTCCCCTCTGTACATCTTGATGCAGCTGCATTATGTCAAGAGGCAGAAAAGTTTCAGAGGCACATTTCTCAGCACAAGAAATGTCACTGCTGGAGCAGAGTGGGAAAACTGCTAAGAGCAGGGATGGGCGGGGGGATTGTAGAGGGCATGTGGAGAGCACCTGGGCTTTCCCTGGCAATGCTTCAGGTGGTCACAATAAACAAAAAGCAATATCCCTCTGCAATACAAAGAACAACTGGACTCTAGCAGGGTTCTCTCTTGAGTTTTCTTCAGCATTGTCTCCACTTTGTTTCCTGTTTCTGACTGTCTTTGGCACTGCAGGGTGTTAAGGTCTTTCTTGTCATGTGAAACCTTCCCTAATTGTGAGGCTGGTCAGGTTCCTCCCTTTTCCTCCCACCCAGAAAATATTTGTTCATCAAGAGAAAGCGCTTTCCTATATGCATTACAGCTCCTGATTGACAGGCTGGGCAGAAAGTGTAATTTGTAATGTTGAAGTGAGGGTGACAGGAATAAACTAGCAGTCTGATATTTTTGCTTTGCTACTATGTTGAGATAAATTGATCTTATTTCTCCATTGTTTTAGCTATGCAGGAAGGACTTCTCTCTTTTCCCACAGTATGCAGTTGCAGCAGGAAGAATGAGGTTTCACCAGCCAGCAGCCAAAGATACAAGATACATATGCAGAGAAGACGAACAAGGTTTTAAATAGTAAAAATCTTTTTAAAAAAGCCTTTAGGATAATTAGTGTATGTGTATTTGAGTTCTTATCCCAGCCAAGGAGAAGGACTGACAGTAATTTATGATTAGTTTGAAACCTATATCTGCAGCCTAAGATTTGCTTACCGTTTAAGACAAGAAAAGATATGCTGTGATTAAAGGCCAGGACTGGGAATCCAGGGCTCCAGGGTCCTACACTCATCTGTACTGAATTACATTAATTTAGGGTGTATTCTTTAGCATCCCAATACATCTCCCTTCTTCTGCATCCCCTTTCCCATTAAAACAATTCCCTTTCTGACATCATTGTCTGAATTACTTATGCCTTTGAGGACTACACTTAAAAATATATTAGAGCCTGGAAAGTACCCAGAAAAAAGGAAAAGAACAACCTGTTGGCAAGGGCTGGATAAACTGCATTTCTGTAAAAGCTCATACTCTGAATATCAAACTACCGTATCACTCTTGAAGTCCTTCTAAGATTAGACTTGGTCTCTCAGGTTTTGAAGACTAAAATAAGTTTTTCTGTATGGCACCTTTTGTATGGACTTTGCAGAGTCCAGGGGCCACCTAAAAATGGCAGAGAGAGCTAGGCTCCCTCTGGAACTAGATGGGTGTAGGCAAAGAGAGGGTATGAAGGCAAGGGGAGAGGAGTTGGGTTCATGCTTGCATAGACATGATAGCAGGAGAATATTTAGCTGGAGGGAGAGCATCATGTGCAGGAGATGCTGAGGTGTGTCCCCAGTGGGGCTGCTGTGCCCTCACATAACCCACAGGACCGACAGCCTGGAAGGATGACTTGTGTCCCAACTTTTGCCATCAGAGCAAATGCTTCAAGGAAAGAAATCTTGGTGTGGTGGTCTTCCTGAGACCCCGCAATGATGCCCTCCTCATTACCTCTTCTTACAGAGAGCTTTCTAAAGGGATCTTTCCACTCTGTAGAATATTAATACCTTCCCCAGACTTGTCTCACAGCTCCTTCCTATTCTTATACCAACATAATGCATTCTTTGTTCCTTCCCTGACCTTTTCTGGCTTTGGAGCATATCTGGGAGACAGAGCAACATGACTGGGATCTGACCTTGACAGCTTGAGATGGGTAGAGTTTTGGAGAGTGCTGGTTGTATTCTAGTTCCTCATGGAAGGTAGACAGCTGAGAAGTGTGAGATCAATGTTCTCATGCTCTGGGATGGAGCACACAGGAAACCATATTTACATTTACTTAGTGGGCTCCCCAGAAAAAGATCTAAAGATCTTGACAAATTTTAGTTGGACAAAACTGGTAGTTGCTTAAGGCATGTGAGAAGATAAACTGAGAAAAGGTCAGGGCTATGATGTGCTGCAAGGAACTTATGGTTCTTCTTCCACCCCTCTCTTCCCTTTTCCCTCAGCTGGACATGAAAAGGTATCTTTAAATAATTTTGTCTGCCTCTCCATTTTTAGAATTTTTTTGCTCCAGTTCATAAATAAGCCTTACTTCCCAGTTACATGAATGTAGAGAACCAGGTAGAAAACCAGGATACTTACGCAGGCACTGCCAATTCCCTCTCTCTGTATAACTCCCCAGACAGGGAGGATAATAATTACATGTGAGATCAGGCAGAGAAAGTGAAAAATGCTACTGAAGATGGTGCTGACTAAATAGAAAAAAGAAAAGAAGAGTGAAGTGGTGGATCATGCTCAGGTGAACAGTGATGGGGTAGGGCACATCATTACACTCCTCCAGAGACTTTTGCACAAGCAACATATCTATGTGATACTCTGAATGTATCTCTTGTTACCAACACATTGATTTCTGCTTGACAGGGAAATTTGGCATCAGAGTTCAAATGAAATTGAGTCCTGCTGTTTCCATGGAAATCTCCCATGTTGATCAGAATAATGGAGAGTGCATTGTGATTTGTATAAAAGTAAACAAAGTAAGGCAGTGGGTTATCTTTTCCATTCAGACTAAAAATCCCATATGTTCTCATAGATTCTCTCCTTCCCCACCTCTGCTTCAGCAGAGAGACCCTTGTCCTAACTCCAGCCTTTATTTCAGTTGACTGGATCCCACAGAGAGCCTTACTCCTGGATAAACAGCATTAAATACATGACAGATAAATTACAGGAATGATAACTTAATCCTGTATAACAGACTACATATTTCTTTGATGTATCCAGCCTTTCTGTATCAGTTTTGGGGTTTTCCTCTGAATTATAATCTTCCTCTCTAGTTACAGACACCGTGTGTGGCTTGGTTAAGACATTATTTTGACATTTCATATCCTATCCTATCACCCTCCCATGGAAGTCAGTCTACTCCTAAAGATGAAATCTTAAGATGTGAAAAAGGAGCAACCAAATATCAGCTTAGCATGTAGTTCCCACTGCAGCCTGTCAGTGGAAATGGAAAGGTTCATCTGTGGGCAGCATGGGCAAGGAGAGCTTTGTGGGTATTATCCTTCTTTGCATCAGCACCAGCTGTCTCACCTGACAAAACAGCAGGCTGTTGATCAGGCTCTATCACACCAAACATTAGCAACTTCTTACTGCCCAAGCACTTGAAATAGTTTGCATAAATATTTGTGTAATGTAAGTTTACCTGCCATGTTTCTTTCCTCAAGCACAAAGACAACATAGAGCAGGCATTAGCCCGCCTGAAGCTCTGTTAACACAGTTGGATTACTTCCATCCTTGAAACAGCTTGGATATGACTGTGTTCTTCCACACTGTACAGGGTGGGCATTCTCTGTAAAGATCTAAAACTGCAGCTGCCTCAAGTTTGTCCTTCCAACCATACAGAAAAATCTCACTTCCCAGAAACAGGATCCTGGGTTTGCTCTGGCAGTGACAGCAGCTCTTCCTCCCTTCCTTCTGGCCTGGAGCATAAGCAGGGATCACATTTGTGGTCTCAGGCAAAATTCAAAGTCAGAGAAGAGGAAAAAAAATGCAGATGTACTTCTTTTTAAACTTATACACATAAGGGAGCTACAAACCTAGTTGTTTCTTTCCCAGCCCATTTTATCATCTAAGCAGCATCAAGTTGGCGTGCAACCAAGTGCTGTGATTTTACCACTATGGTCATAGATTTCAGCAAATTTGTTTTCCCCAGACAAATAGAGACAGGCTAATAAATGCAGATGAAAGATAAAATGCAGCAGAAAGTGAAAGGATAGGAAAAAAGAATGAGTACTCTTGTCAGAGTGGGGTGATGAATGGGTAGCTGTTATTTTCAGACTCAGGCATGTACTCGGAATTGACTTTGGACAAGTTGAAGTTGCAGGTCAAGGTCAATACCTGAGTCAAGCTTATGATTCAAAGTCTGGATCATGTTTCTTCCTCACTCTTCACAGCTGGGGCAGTAGGACAACACTAAATATTAATATTTCATCTTAGAAATATGGACTGTTTTGTAGGGATTCACACACATTTTAACTGCAAGAAACAAAATGGACTACACCTTAATGAGCTTAAATGAAGGTGTCCAAGTGCCCACAAAGGATTTACCAGTGTTGGATCCCTAACATAATGATATTAGTCCTAGGAATGTGTTATGCCTGGAAAAGAGAAAGCTAAAACCAACAGGGAGAGCAAAAGACTATGTCGCTCATGACTTATAACTATGGGAGCAATGCTGCTACATGGGTACCAAGGTGGGGGGGGCCTGTCAGGTTGAACACAAAATTCCTGAGCTTATGCTTTAGCTTTTAAATTCCCTGGCAACACAGACTAAGCTCCCCATTGTAACTTTCTACCATAGCGTTCAAATTTTTATCTTGGAATAAAATATTTAAAAAGTCTATCTAAAATGATGGACAGAAAATTAATAAGAACTAAGATGAACCACTTTCTGCTGTCTGCTAACTTACTTTGTTTTATGCATTTTATCATACTGGGAAAGAAATGTTTGTTGTTTTCCAGTCCTCTACACCTTGACTTAAGGTTGCAAAAAAGAAATGTTCCACAAGCAATGAACTGTCCATTGGATGATTTTAAGACGTCCTTAGAGTTTCATGATAGTAATCCACAGTCATAAATCCATCTCAATTGCTGCTGGCTTCGTGCATCTACATGAATGGTCTTGCTATCACAAGAGTTATCTGAACTTGTATCAATGGAAAAAAAATAGAATATAATTTTCAAGTTTTCACTTTCCATTTAAAAGTTTTTTAAAATGAATGGCACTGAAGATTCACCTGTATTTGTACAGGAAGTGGGTCAAGCTGCTCAAAAGTGTACAAGTCTGAAGGAAATTTTTGGAGGAGTGAAGAAAATGTGTATATATTTGTGAAAGGAGAAAAAGACTAAGTGAAAGCTTAATAAACCCCCAAAGGGAACAGGAAAAGAAAAGATGTTAATGCAATTACTGCTGATAACATTCTGAAAGAGTGTGTGTGTGTGAGAGAGAGAGAGAAATTAGTACATCAACTTGGAATCCTTAATTACCAGCATGTTAATTACACAACAAAGCTATCCTCTTATAATGAGAGAAATGAACAAATATCAGAAGCGCTGTTCCATTTAATCCAGAAAAAGGAGTGCTGAGATCGAAAGCTGTGTGATGTACATCTGGAAGAACTCCGAAGAAGTCAAGGGAGTTAGCCGGTCTCTAGCATAAGACAGCAGAGATATGAAGCAGTAAGGAAATACACAAAGTACTGTCTGATTTCTCTGTCAGAAGGAGAGAGGCCATAAGGTTGGTTCCCTTTGGTTCCTGCATGTGACTGAATGTTGACTAATGTGTGGTTTAACTAATGAGGTTCCTCTGCTTGGATCAGTGGCCTCTTCCTAATGGGCTGTTGAGCGAGAGACCTTTACAGAGGTTATAACTCTTCTGTTAATTGGGAACCAGAAGTAATTAGGAGAATGGGATCATTCTCCCAATGAATGAATCAAAGAAGTAAATATTTCACTCAGATATAAGTTAGGCTATTTATTAAGCTGCTGTTGCCTACACATATCTGGTTATGTTTAACCTGCTCGTATGACTTGTGCTTCAAACCCTTCACAAGCATCATTGTCCTTCTCTGGACGTGCTTCAGCACCTCAATGTTCTTGTTGTGGTGAGGGGTGCAACGTGCAACACAGGATTTGATGTGTGGCCTCACCAGGGCTCAGTACAGGGGCACAATCACTGCCCTGGTCCTGCTGGCTGCACTTTTCCTGATACAGGCCAGGATGACATTGGCAAAAGCACAGGAAAGAGATTAACTTATCTTTGATTAACTTATCTTTTACATTCTCTTCAGTTTTTACTGGTACTGGATAAGGTTGACACTTTGCAACGTACTGGTCATGAGCAAGCCTTATCCGAGGTTTTCATCACATTCAGAGCCACAACAGAGTAAAACAGACTTTTCTGTACTTCAGAAAAATTCTTGGGCAAATATGCCCTCATTTCCCTTAGATCCAACTTCTTAGAATTCATATAGAGTCCTAGCACAGGGTATCTAGATTTTGTCAAAAGTGTCTTCCCTTAAGGGTTTATTCTTCCTCGATGAGCTCTTGTGATTCCCACTGCCACTAAAGGGAAGGAATGCATGCCTGGAGGAGAGCTCTGTCCCCCCTCAGTGAGAAAGGAGAGAGTGGTTTTATCAGAGTAGGATGGGGAAGAACAGAAGGAAGCTTTGAAAGCTGTCTAATTATAGGCTGGTGCTTTAACTGCTCCACCAGCCAGTGCATGTACTGAGCATTTGGCAAAGTAAAGCTTTGTTTTTTTGGGTTTTTTTTTGATTAGAGAGGAGTATTTGAAAGATAGATGAATGCGTAGGAAAAAGAAAGGAGAAAAGCCCACCCCACTGGTGAAATGCAGATACGGCTGCTGAAGGGAATCCAATGGTGCATTAGCAGCACTGAGGATGATGCTGCAGCTCTTCTTGTGCGTGGGTGTGCATCCCTTTTCCAGGCAGCACTCATGACTTCCATTAGACTGAGTGAGCATTCAAGTACAGGAGTTTCTGTAAAGGAACCTGAAGAATTCTATGGTGATCATTTATGAGAAATTGGATCCCTGTGGTGTCTTAATGAAACAGGGTCAGACTTTGCCTTTCCCCACTGGTGGCCTAAACAGGAAATCAACATTAACCCCAGAGGTGCCTTAGCTCCCAATCAATAACAGATTCACTCATGGATTTTGTTATGGGAGATCCAAATTCAGTTCTCATGGGAAACTCATTAGAAGGACAGGGGAATTGTATATGAAATCAGAAGAGTAAATAAATTACTAAGAGCGAGATTGCCAAGTATAAAACATTCTGCATGATGCACCTGGGTGTTCATGTGCTCACAGTGCTATGGTGATCCATTCTTCCAGATCATACCTGAGCAGTGAAGAAGTGGCAGTGTCCATTTCCAGGAGCCCTCTTTCCCAGCCAATTATATTGTAGGCTCAACGTCCACATAACAGAGTGCAGCGTCAAAAAACTCTACAGATATGTCTTTTCTTGCCTTTAAGTAAATAAATCATTCTCCCCCTCTTCTTCTGTATAACTCTGTAACCAATTTCAGCTTGACAAAAATGCACATTGTTCAAAGAACAGCTGTTTAAAAACAGCTTCTTAAAATAGATTTTATTTTCACTTCAGTGCTGATGCTTGTCCTCCTTACTGGTTTCTGCCTCAGAGTTCCAGTCAGACCTGTCCCCACTCCTTGTGTATCTGCTTAGTCTCTTCACTGCCAGCCACAATTGCAAAGTAATCTTCCAAAAGATTTTCTTGGCTACTTACCACAACTACAGTTTACTCCATGCAGAAAGGACCCAAAATTGGCCAGCAGGGAAGAAAAGGGTAGCAAAGACATTTATAAGATGTATCAACCTGTCAGCTCATTCTCTGCTTGCAATGATGCAGAAAGAAAAAGAAGAAACTCCTAAACTGATGATGCAGCTGTTTAAACTAATTTGGCCATAATGCCAGCAAGAGCTTTAAAGGGTGCATTAATTTCTACCATAGAGGCAGAAGAATAAGAAATGTGCAGATTACAGTAAATGTTGTGTCTGAGCTCTCATGGGAAATTGCTGAGCTCACAGTCTTGATCTGGCATGGGTTTGTGTACCTGAATTTGCACAACAAAATCTGGAAAAGAAACATGAATTATGAACCCTAGAGAGGTGTCTCACAGCATACCAGGGTTCAGGCCTCTATTGAAGTTCTCACTTCAATACTTCTCAGAGGGTTGGACAAACCTTACAATACAATGGCTCTACATTAAATTAAATATGTTTTCAAATTTTTGGAGGACAAGGTTAGTCTACTTCCCTGTGGCTGAGGAGACTGAAAGGCCTGAGGAACATATGCAGGGTGCCGAGAGGTCTCTGCAAGAGAGTCCCCACCCTGTCCCTGTGCCAGCACAGCAGGGCTAATATACTTCTGCCACCTCTTTAAAGGTGACTGCAAAATGTATAGAAGAGAACAAACTTCACAAATTCATTAATTTGTTTCCAGTGAAAGGTGATGTCTTAATATCTCCAGAGAATTATTTACCTACAGTGGGTAGTAAAGTGAACTGTGTCTTCTCTTTTTTCATTGCCCATCAGATGGCAAGGGGGAAATTAAATCCTGAGGGAGATGAGGCAGTATCTGGCCTCCCTATTAAAATAAAAGCAATAAAAATATTTTCTCATTGCATTTAAGAAGACCCAAACAAGTAAAATCAATTCTGTAGATGGATATAATAAGTTTATCTATGGCATTCTTACAGTCTGAAGATGACACAGGAAGAAAAGGTGTGCATGTGAGAAGTCAGGACTCTGAACAGAGAGTATGCTGAATTACCTTTGCAATTTTTTATTTCCCCTGCATGTTTGATGCTCTGTGAGGTTCCCTTTGCATCTCTGTGTGATTCCTATGAAAAATCCCTATAGAGTTCAGCTCCACAATGGTGGGGATTGCTGTGATGCACATCATCTTTGGTCTTTTAAGCACTGGATGAAGAGCTACCGTTTCTTTCCATGCAGTGAGGCAGTTATGAAAATACTCTATTTCCATCTGCCAATTTTCCACTTTTATGGCTGGCTCAAAGAATTTCAGGCCTGCTGACTGTTCTGCTTTGTGGCAAAATATTATGCATTGAATTTCCACTATCTGCATTAATGGGATGTGCAGGTACTACATGTAAATAGCAGGTGCCAGCCTGGAGACACCTCTCCTTTGAAATTTCAAAGAGGTGCTTTTGTGGCTCTAAAATGGTTTTGGAAGCTTCTCAAATGCTGTTATTTGGACTTGGGGTTTTTTTCACTAAAGGAAGCTATTTTTGCATCCTCCCATTTATCTCCCACTCCTTTTGCTTTTTGGAAGGTAGCTAGCTGGAATGCTATGGTTCAAACTCAGAGTATGCCTTGCTACTTAATGATGTTGAAGCTTTCCTATGCACTGCCTGGGGTTTTCAGGGGTCAGGTTGCAGCTTGTCTCTTCCCAATGAGGCTTTCCAGGAAGACAAGTTCACTACCCACGGGAAACCTGTGGGAGTTGCTAGCACAGATGTCAGAGCAATGCCTGAGGAGTTTTTCTCCATAGGGGATAAATCTTCAGGACCTGAAGTAGTCCTTTAAGAATTTAAAAATGCCTTTAGCCTCTCCTTATTTCAGTTTCTTGCTGATGTTGTATGCCAAGGAGGCTATATTTCTAAATCATGTAAATTTAATGCTATCCAAGAGCGTCATGGGCTTTTAACCATTCTCAGGGGTAAACACAGGGACTTGCTGTACAGTGAGCTGCTAAGCAGCCTGTCCTCACACCTGTCTCTGCTGTCACAGAAAGTGTGCCCTGCAGAGCCCTGCTTCTGCTTCATCTCTGCCTGAAGTCTGCACATCCTTGTCTCAGTGCTGACCATCATCCCACCTTCCACTGGGATTTAAAAGATATCAAGTGGGCAGGTGGAGAATAATCAACGGGTTGTAATCAAAGTAAATCAGCAGACAGAGTTTAACCATAATTTTCTCTCCTTTGGCAGCAAACATGCCTGAAAGAAATTTCTTCCTGTGCAGTTGTCACACCATGAGTCTAGGAGAATCTTTGCTCCTTCTCTTTCTTTACCTTTTCCAGAAGGGTGTCCTGCTAATATTCCACTCTTGATTTTACCTTGTTGGTTGCAACCCCAATCGAACTGTGCATATGGAACTTGTTTCTCATCCATGCTCTTTGTCAAGCTGAGAGAAGCATATGAATCTAATATAGATACTATAAAGAGCACCTTTGGAAACTAATCCTGGGTTGGATTTTTTTTTTCTTTAGGAAAATAATTCCTTTTTCAAAAGTAGTCATGAGCCAATCCAGATGGTAAAATTTGCCCTGTTTCATTAAAGTCAATAGTACTACAGCAGTTTAAAAGAGGTAGAGATGTGATTCTGCAGATTCAAGAGGCTAAAGAACAGATCTGTCCAAGCAGTTTGTTTAAAAAAAAAAAAAAAAAAAGGAAATAAAAAAAGTAGGAGACTGAGTAATTACCCAGTACATCTTCTTAATGTAGAGTTGTTCTTAGTTCATTAACTAAGGCTTTCTTCAAGTAGTTTCAAGTGATAGGAACCATTTTCTACAATTTTCTTCATAATTTCCTCACAATTAAAGCAAAAACATCATAATATAATGTCTCTGGTTTTCAGTATGGGCTTGGTTTCTTCCCCATTTCTACTAGGACATACTAATTACAAAGAGGCCTTGAGCTCTGTGTGTGATCTTGCATCTCTTCTCAGATATTTCCTACTCTTAAACACTTCAGAAGTGTTTTTCTTTTCACTCTCACTGTATCATACAGTTCTTTTATGTTTGGGACAGACTTTCCAATTCTAGTACTAAGTGAAAGGAATGAACCTTAAAAATGAATGTTGTACCTCCCAATTGAAAGGCATTTTGAAATAGAGAATAAATGCTAGACCATTTTTCTGAGATGAAGGGTGCCCAGCTAACCTGGGCAGCAGCAAAAGTACAGCACCAGACCTGGTTCTAATACAGGGTGCCTTTCCTCTTTGCCATTGAAGTTCTTTTGGTCCATCAGCATTTTAAGTGCCTTCCTTCCCAGCATGCTGATTTCACCCACAGTCCACTGTCTCTTCTAAACTTTGTTTGCCATTAGCGTTACTGTTCCCCTGATTTCTGGTTTCCAATACTTTTCCAGTATCCCAGATGATTCCCTGTCCAACCATGGTCACCTGAGTTTCCCTGAGTCAGATCTAATTACATTGTGATTTCTTGGCTATTCTTCTCAATCTTCCTCAACAAATGCTGAGGCTCCTAATCCCACAGCAATAAGAAAAGAAAGCAAACAAAACCATATTGAATGAATCTTCTTTCCCAAGGCTTAGGGACATGCTTGGAGATGTCTCAATTCCCCTTTCCAGCTTTATAAACTGCTAGACATAGTCATTATCATCTCAGAGCTGAATCTATTGTGAAGCTATGGAAACTGCTTTTAAAGTTTGCCTTGGCTGTGCTACCCTGCCTCCCTTCCTTTCCTGACCCTTCACACCCTCCAGGAGCTGAAGAAGGAGGTGATGATGGGTGCTGAGGATTGGGAAAATCACCGCTGGCTCTTTGCCAGCTGCTATGCAGAAAGCACTGCCAGCCTCTCCCACCATTCCCCTCTGTCATTGCTTATCCCCTCTGGCATTTATAACCCGTGTGACTTTGAAAAAGAAGGTGAGAGATTCTCCCTCACTGGAGGTACAGTATGGGGCTGATCTTTGTTAGACATGGCAGAAAGGTGAGCCGGGGACCCTATTCAGCAAAGCACCTTCAATCTGAGTTATATTTGCTGCAGTCTTATGAGTGAGAGACAAAAAGCAAGACTCTATTACAGTCCTCATCTCTTTTGTACTGTTAGCTGTGAATGTTTACCATGTAGCTCAATGCGCCTTGTCAGCAAGAAGAGAAAAAACAAATAAAGCAAAGGAAGGTTTTGTTAATGTCTCTCTGATCAGAAGGGGTTTATGGTAGTAAAAGAACCCAGACATAGGGTCTTGCTTGAGCTAAAAATAAGTTCTTATGTAAGACAGGTGACAGAATATTTATATAAATGCAAGTTCAAGGGAAGAAAGATGGAGTAAGCTCTAGTCTTGGTGGGGTTTGTGAAAGTATGGAGGGAAACAGTGACTGGGAAATACATGCTTTTGGAAAGTGAATTCTTTTTTATAATAGGATATTTGCTTTGAAGCAACTTCCTTTTTTTTTTTTCTTTGTCGAGGAAAATTTTTGGCCATATGAGTGCAGTCTGTCATTCTAGCTTAAACAAGATAAGAACTTTGCCTTGTGCACTGTGATGCTGTGGTTTGACGGATCCAGATGAGACTCAGGAGGTGACAGCATTGCTTTCAGCTCTGTCACTGGCCTGCAAGTTGACCTGGCCAAGTCATGTAATCAATCTTTGTCTCATTTACCTGCCTTACAGTGAGACTAGTGAGAATAATATAGCCATTTTTTAGCTTGTATTGGGTATTCCTGGTAAAAAAATATTGGATTCAAGCTTGTGTGGAAAGGACTAGACATACCTGGTCACTTATGTTCAAATATATATCTTAATGTAACTAAGCCAATAGAGTGACTCCTCTTTGTCCTGATCACTTGAAGGAAAATTTAAGAATAATCCTGTAGATTATAGAATCTCTTGAAAAGGACCACTCCTATGGTGCCTTCAGGGGGCCTCAGTCTTTGCTGCCCTGCTCTATTGAGGATCAGTGGATTGCATGCATGCAGCTGCATCCCTGACACGGCACCAAGACATGGAAACCACCATGGAGAGCAGCACAGTGTAGCTCAGAAGTGCCCATACTGGCTCTGACACTCATTCCAATAGGAGTTCTAGCTGACCTAATTTTCCCTGCCTTTTTAACAGCTAATGCCCCTGAAATGTTTCCAATACTTGCACTCAGAGATTTTGTGCAGTGCCCTTGGCATTTCCCAAGCATGCCAGATGCTCCACAGCTCTGAATGGTTATATTTACATTGTATTTTCATCCTAGACTTGAGCCGTGGGCTTTGGCTTCACACAGTCTGCTATTTTGCCCAAATTGATCTCAGCTGTCAGGAGGAAGTTCAGCTCATCCTTGCCTGAGCGTGGCAGAAGCCCCACCTTGTGCTCTCTATTCCCTCTCCACCCCATGTTCAGACCCCATTTGCTGAAGCAGAGCTGACCGGAGAGGTTTAGGTTGCCTGTGCAAGAGACAGGACACTCAAGCCTGGACTGAAACTGCAAATAGGAGTCAAATCAGAGTTCTGATCTCATCTTACACTGCACGGCTCTCTTCAGCAGCTGCTACACAGAAAGGGCCAGACAAGAACAGGGCCTTTTTCAGGAAGACTTGCTCCCATAAGCACATTAGCCCTGGAAACATAAACAGAAAGCAGAAGAATGTCTTGGCATTATGTTTTCTTTTCCTTGTATCATGTGCCTCTACTTTTTCTTTCTCCCCCTTTCTCTCTCCCCCCTCTCAGGTGACTGCTATTTCTCTTTGCAATGCCATGCAAGAACAGCCCACATGCTGGGCATCAAATGGAGATGATATGGATCCACATCTCAGCAATTTATATTTTGCTGGCTTGTTTGAGACCCAGAGTACCAATCTGGCTTTTATAACCTCAGGTACTACTAAATTTGAAGTGACTCTGAGGAATAGCTACACAGATTCATAAAGCTTTTTACATAGCCTCAGCTTCAATATAGATGTATGTTTTTATTTCTTTACTCCTCCCTGTAAAAACAGTAAAGTTTGTAGGTAGACACCTAGTAAAACTTTTGGAATGTCTGTCTGAGAGCTGTCCCATTCCTCAAAGGCTTGGCACCTGCAGAGAAGTAAATGCAGTTTGGTATGGATTTTGTACATTGACTTGAAGCTATTGGGCCAACAGAAAAAAAANACAACAACAACAACAACAACTCAAGACTATACATTACCAAACTTGCTATTCGTTTCAGCTGGTGTTATTATGAGAAGTCCAGAGCTAAACACTCAAATTTTAAATATATTAGAAACACTATTTAATCGCATAATTTGTGCAGTCACCAACCAAACATATATTCCCGATCTTAAAAACTGTTAGAAAGGGCAGGGGATGACAATGGTGTGGTTTTCTGGAGACACCAAAAAAAAGTATGTAACAAAACTAAACTTCAGAGATGGTAAAAGATGGTGGCATCAAACCTTTGTTTGTTTGGTGTCTGAATCGCCTATCTGGACATGGACATAAAGCACCTTGTATAGGCAGCTGCTCTCCCACTGCTGCAACAGAGGCCCAGCCAGGGCACAAGGGGAAACTGAAATTTCACTACCCTGGTTTGACAGTCTGTAGCTGATGGCTTTAAACAATCCTGAATCCTGTCCTGTAAAAACACTCTTTAAAGTGTGCTTGAGAGTGTGAGGAAACTAAAACTTTGTGGGTTTTTTTAAAATTTTATTATTTCCTGGCTCTTTCCCAGTGGTAGTTATAGGCACTGAGTGTGTATGCAGGCACACAGTCACATGCTCGCCCCTTAAAATGAGGAAATAAAAAATATGTGAAGGTCTCCTGGTACATGAAAACTGAAAAAGCAAAGCAAAACTCTTTAAAAATGTATTTAATAACAGCAGGGCTGTCTTCTCACAGGTGAACCACATCCATTGCTAGTCCAGAGAAGATTTTATACATTCACCCCATGGGTATGGTTGAATTGCCTCAGCTGCACAGCTGCTGTAGCAAAGCTGCCCCAACTTTAGGCATTTACCTGGATGACCAAAGTTGTAACAGGCTTCCTTCATTCTCAAAGGACAGAGCTAGGCTTCTCCAGCCCATGGTTTGGATATAAGCAGACTGGACCACAGAGGGCAGTCGGTACAAGCAGCACTCCCGACTGCAGAACCCAACAGCTCTTCTGCACCTGCTGACAGATAAAGTTTGGGAGGATAAATCCAGCCCCAGTAGTAGATTAGCTCTGAGTTGTGGGCATATTATAATTCTGTGAGGGCACTGCTGAGTAGATTTCCTTTCCTGGGGCTATTTAACAGAGGTTTCATTATGGAAAGAGATTATACAGGGCCATGTAATTTCAAAGGAGAACAAAGCTTGCTGTAGAGGTGTGAGAAGAATCCTGGAAGGTATCTGGAGTCAGGCTGATTAGATAACATTTTCCAGACAGCTTTCACTAGAAAAAAAAGTCTTTGTATTATTTTCATTTTTAGTTTTTGCAAAACCATATGAATTTCTGTGGAATTCCCACAGGAGAAAACATTTTTAAAACAAAAATGGATTTAGGATCCCATTCCAACATTTCAATTTGAAACAGGAAAATTCTATTGGTACTACTTGTTTATGCATTTTTTATATTTCTGTTTTGTGTATGCCTTCCGTCATGAGATCACTGTTGAAATGTTCTCATTTTCATTTTTGCACAATGAAGCAATCTCTTGGATATTAATGAAGTCAGGATTTTATCCAATTCAAAAAAGAGCTAAGACACTCTAATTTGCTCAATGTGATTGCCCTCAATAATTGAAAGCAGACTAATACCAGGATATTTCAATGACCACTTGCATTCGTACTTTGATGTACCATCAGCTGTAGGAATAAATGTTATATGATCTTAATATAAAATGGGGTTTTTTTTAAACCCACATAAAATTCAGAATTATTTTTGAAAGCCAGGTAAAAAATTGGAAGATTAAACAGGAAATATTTTTGAAAGTCTGATTCTTTTTCTTTTTTTTTTTTTCCTAGAATTCCACATCCATATTTAAAATTGAGCTTGCTAGTAAGTCACCTACAGTAAATTTGGCTTTAATGGCTTGAAATTTTGCTAGCCCAGCTGAATTATTTCTGCTGGTTGAGATAATCAGCCTCAGCGTAAGGTCCAATTAATTTAGTGCAACCCCCTAATGCCTTCCCAAATGGGAGGTGTAACTAAAGGTGCCAGACTTGAAAAGAAGGCTGGGACAGGGTCTCATTTTGCATCCTGTCCTTCAGTCTGTCTCAGAAGCAGTGACTTCCAGCAGAATAAAATGGCAAATAGCTGGAGGCAGAGCATTTTATTGGGTCTTGTATGCCCTGCCAGGTCATTGCCATTCCATGGCATCTGCAGGCAGACCTCATTCTGCCTTTGTTTTAATTTCTTCTGTAAAGAACATAAGTAATAATGCAACTACCTACCTCAAAGCAGCACAGGAATTAATTACTGATAGTAAAGTCCTTTGAAGATAAGATCTAAGTATTATTATTAATAATTTACCTGCAATTTGCTCTGTGCCTTTAAAGACAGAAATAATTTACCATTAAATTATATGATACTACCTAGGGCTAAGTTAAGGTCTTGAATGGATGTGAAGGGCTTTCATTACTGTTAATGCAAACTGCTATGTAGAGGTGCCAAAAGGCAGAACTGTGCTTTATGTAAATACCCAACCAGGACCTCATAATATCACACAGAATTAGTATTTATAGAATACAAAGGTCTTATAAATTATTAATTACCGATTTCCTGGGATATATACAGAGGTGCAGATCTTCAAAGACAGCCTCTTCAAGAAAAGTAAAGATTATTTCATAGTACGCATTTAAAGATAATAATACAAAAAGACCTGAAGATTTATTAGTCAAAGAGGCAATGCATGAGGTTTTCCTTGGTTTCTTCAGACTGACACAATAACTCTCTTTGCATAATTTATCTCCCATTGTTTACCTCATTCATTATCCTAATGAGATACTTAAGCATAATCTCCATTGGAAATACTTGCTTTGCCATAGGAGTGAAGGTTTAAGCTTCACTGGAATGAGATTCAGTGCTGAAAAGCCAAGAGACCCACGACAGCTCCTCCTGTCAGAGGAAGCAGAGAGCAGAGAGCCACATTCTCCCTTGGCATCCTTGGTATTTAGGAGAGAAAATGAGGCAGCTCTGGCAATGTTCTAGCCCTTCCTGCACTTCCAGGGCAGAAGGATGCTTGCAAGAAGAGCTGTGCATTGCTCATGTACCCCTGCTCAGCTACGACCCATGCTGCAGTAACTTGCCACGAAGCCTCTGTGTGATAAATAATGATAAGCCACCAGCAACACTTCATGAGTCTCTCCTTTAAACCTTTTCCAGGGATCAAGACACATTTTACTTCTATAGTTTATGAAGACACACTCAGAGATATCAAAGGTGAAATAAATATGCCTATTTGAACGGAGGATTCTTGGCAGCCACCACGGCCATGAGACAAAACAAGTGAGTGATTCTGGTGGCAATAGAGAATATCTTCTCTTCCAGCCTGAGGACCAGGCTCTGGTCAAATTTTATGCACAGACCATAGCAAGCAACATGAGCAAGACTTAATATTTGGTAATAGATTATAAGCTTTGTCAAAGTTTTCATCGTATCTGTGAGATAACATCTTCCTGAAGCCTTATCAAATTTATATCTCCAAGGTTAAAAAAGATAATACTAATGAGGATGAAATGGGCAGGGATGATGAACTCTACCTGCTGATGAGGTGAAAATACAAGTAATTTTCCTGTGAGCTAGTCTTTACAGTGAGAAGTGGTGGTGATGATGTAACAGCACCATAATGAGGAACTGGAATGGATATCCTAAAGATACCACAATGTAACCCCAATACTTGGTAACAACAGGGTCCTGATTTTCCCTGTCTGGAGACAGAGTTATCTTCTCTCATTCTTTGCTTAACAAGCCAGAGCTGTGGAAAAATCTTCTCCATTTTTAGTCTGTGTATGAGCAACTTAATAATGATGGAGAATTTAGGTTGAGCTAAGCAGATTTAGCTTAAAGACCTGACCACTGTTCTTAAACTGTATTTACTCCAGTGTTTGGATGTGAGTGGTAACATGAGGCCCTCTCACAGCAGTACAGTTTATGTGATAGGATACGAAAAAATAGTGTTATGCCCTCTCCTAAAATAAGAGTACTATTACAGGTATTTTGTCGTCATTAACTAATATTTACAGGAATTATGAGGCAAGTCTTCTACTACAGAATTAAAAATTGTCGTTAATGCTATGCTTTGCAGAGCTTTCAGAGCTGACCTTTGGGATGTGCACAGATCAAAGTGCTCAGGAGAAAGTTAATTTACCATTAACAATACTATGTTTGTACATGTTATTTGTGCAGTTCCAGTTTCAACCAGGAGACAGCAGTGGTGCTTAAAGCAATCCATTACTTCTTTGTCTGCCTCTTGGAAAATATTTTGAGAACTTGAAGTTCCCCCAAAACACCAACAGTTCTACAAGTAGAAGTCCTCTACTTCCACCAGTTCTGAGTATAGATGTGAAACTGGACTACCCCAGGAAGACACCCAGCTAATGACAATAAGAAACCAGNTTTTTTTTTTTGTGTTTTAGTTTGTGTGGATATTAAAAATTTGTGAGGAAAAGTGATTGGGAGACTTTCCCATAAAAGATCATTGAAAATCAAAGATGGACTTTTTCTTTCCTCATCCTCATCAGAACAAAACTACTGGCTTTTGTCTCTGTTTCATGCTGTGACCTAAAGTCCTACCCCGGGCTCAGGAAAACTTACTGACAAAAATTTCATAGAGATGCTGATATTCTTACAATGACAACTTCTGTTTGAACAAACAAGTATTTTTCTGTTAATCCTCTTTTACTTTCTGCAAAACAGGTAGTTTGAGACACCTCCAAGTATAAAACTTGATGCAGAATACAATCCAGCTTCATTTCATTATGATCCATAGTCCTCACTCCTCATCTTTATTTAATGATTTCAGGCCTTTTTGAATTTGCCAAGATGGTGCATCTCTCATTTCTAGAACCATACCCAGAACTCACAGACACCACAAGTGTCAATTGCCTTTGTTGCTTCTCAAATCCATATACAGCCATTTGGTGATCACACATTGACTATTTTCAAACAGTTCCTTGCATGTTGGCTCTGTTAAGACAGGCACCAGTTAATAAAAGGGATATTTTTGTTGTATTCATGCAAATTACAGTAGCAGGTGTCACTGGAGTTGAATGCATACACCCAAGATTCACCAATTCAGCTGGTACTGTAAGCATATTTTTAGATACCTGTCGTACTAAACTGACCTGTACTGACATGTGTGATTTGTTTTCAGAAATATCTTCCTGGGTAGCAGAATCTCTCTGGTCCTTAGACACTGAATCTCAGCCACCTCATATGTTGAGTTCTTAGCTACAGAGGCTGCTGTCAGCCCCTCAGATTGGCTTCCACCCATTCTAGAGAATTTCCAGAGTCAGGTGCATCAACTGTCTTTTGGTGTTATCTTCAATGTAATGGACCCTGGATGCCTAATACATACCAGACAAAGGAAGAGAGAAGTACTTGTCTTAGCAGGGGGAAATAAATCTCTACACAGTAGTACATGGCCTACTTTTCAAACACTAAAACTGATGTGGAAGTGAAAACCAAAGCTTAGACAGATATGAGAAAAAGAAGAATTAAGGCAGCAGAATGAAAAACCCATTACTCAGACCCACAGGGTGAAGTCTTGAGGGAGAGAAAATGCTCTTCTCAAGAGAAAGTGAAAACAAAGTAAAACTGTTCTCAGACCAAGATGAAGGACTTTTTGAGGCTTCTCCGTTCCTACTGTACAAACATTTCTGATGTGTTGAATCTGATTTGCAATTAACTTCCGTTATAAACTTCTACTGTCAGCCCTATGTCCAAATTCAGTCTTCTCAAATGTTTCATTATGTCTCAGTCTTGGTTATATTGAAATATTTGCTGTCAGGGACATAACTTGGTTTGTCACTGCATGATTGGTATTCATGGCAGCTATCTCTGAAATTGTCTTGAGCAATCAACTTCATGCAAGGAGTTATATTGGTGAGGCTGGAATTCTCAAGTTGTCCATGGATGCAGGTGTCTTAGGGGCTACTGATGCAGGATAAAATAGAAATAGCAAAGCCTTTCTTGACCCAGCTGTTTTGTTTGGTGTGGTTGCACTTGGATATTGATTTGATTACACCTTTAAAGGTGCAGAGATTTCGTCTGAATCCATTAAAGAATTGAAAATGGACCGTCCATTATGGAAGAAACATGTTTCTGCATAATATAAATGACAGCGTGACATCTTTTGAGCAAGGTGGCTCTCTGGGGAGCATTCATGTACATATGTTTGGCTCTGATCTTCTTGATTTTCATATATGGGTAGCTTTTCAGTAATTAGGGTAAAATACTCTCTGGACACATCTGAGCTTTCTGCTATTGTTAACTGACCTAGTGGAGAGGAGCCTTGCTTAAGCTGTAATAACATTATATTTAACAGCACAGTGACAACAAAGAAAAAGAAATTAAGATTAAATAAAATAACCCCATAAGTAATTGTAAATCCTGTGACTTCTTTCATAAGTTGTTCAATTGCAATAAATAGTATTGCACTGTGATAAAAATGAATGCAAAATAATATCCTTGCAGGACCCACAATGAGTCATTTACTGGTTAAATAATTGTGGTTCCTGAAAGAAATTCTGTATCTTCTTTAAACAAATGATTATGACTATTTTAATTATTATCATGCAGCTGTAATACTCCTTAAAACTGTGAGTGACATGTTGGAGAATTCTGTCCAAGAGAGATTCTGGGAGTTTATTTACAAAGGACACTAGTAGGTAGAACTCTACACAGAAATTTTATGCCAGGGTTTGGCTGCTGGTTTAATTTTAAACTTAAAAAATAAAAAGGTTTCAAGTTCATGAGATAAGTGAGAAAAATCCCATCTCTGCTAAAATATAACTTCTTCTGGAGACGAGAAACAAGAAATTATTCACAGCATCTGCTGAACAAGGAGCTTCCAGGTTCCCAGTTCCTTGTCAGCTCCACTTCTGAGCTACAATCCAGCATTCCTAAAGCCCAGGAGCAATGAAAACCTAAGTGCCTTGTGACAGGCAGGAGGTGGGAAGCTGGGGATTTTGAAGTTTGTAAACTCAGTATCCCACAGGGTCTGGGCTTTCAATCCCTTATCAGCCTGACAGGAGAGTGAACTGTCAAGCAGAGGGGAGTCCAAAAAATTTGTTTTCTTGTCCTGCAGCTGGAAAGGCAGGCTAGTAGGAGGCCAGATGAAGTTTCCAGTCAGGTTTGGAAGTCTGACAGTGGTTTTGCAGCAACCTCATTTGCAATTAAACTGTCTTCAAAGAATAATTTTATTTTTGATGAAGAAGCAGATCTTCTGCAGGAAGGAAAAAGTAAACTAAGCAGGGAATTCCCAATTAGCTACAATGATAGGCCTATTGCTCACTGAGTGAGGCATTTGAAGAAAATATGCTCCAGAAAGCAGAGTCATAGGGGTGAGAGGAGGGGTCTGTCTGTTGGTAGATAGCAGGTAACCAACAAGATACTGGTGTTTGTGCTGGAGATATACACTGATGGTGCTTTGCTATCAGTGCAGCCAGGGGTTTGTAATGAAGATGTAGTAGGTAAAAATGCCTTTGCTGAGTGTATGACTTCTGCTGAAGTGATTATCCTGCTCATCCCTGCCCATCCTCTGCCCTTGTGCCCTCTCCAGCTCTCCTGCAAGCCACCTGATTCAGCTCAGTGTACTGACAAAAGGATAGTCACGTCCTTTTCTTCTCCATGTGTTTTCTTCCATCATAAGGATAGCCTCAGACTTGGAAGTTGGAGTAGGGGAGAAAGGGAAAAGGAGGAAAGGAAGAAAGCAGGATCTGTCTTCTAGCTTCCTTTCCCAGGGCCAGTAAGCCCTCTGAGCCATATCCCCTATGGCCAGTCATGCATAGACGGATCAGACTGTCTGTGCACCATCTGTGCTTCAACACAAATTTCTAAACCTTGATTCTTTATTAAAATTAAATTACTTTAATTTATTAAAATTAATCTTTCCTTGCCTTCTTCTCAATGTGCTGTACTTATGATCGTCCCCATAATTCTTGGAAAGTCTGTAGAACAAATCTGTAATGCAGAGGTTTCAGGCAGGTCCTATTTCCACATGCCTTGGTCCTACCTGAGCATTCTTGCAGGTGCTGGTGTTGACTCTGGTAAAATCAGACAGGCATAGAAGGCAAATGAATGGCACACAGAAGTTATATCCTATGGCAGCCTGCTGACAGCAATGAGAGGTTTGTCCATAGGAAACCAATGGACTTTCTGTAAGACCTCTGACACAGAAAACACATGGATTATAGAATTTTTCTCATTAGTCTCATTTTCTAGGACACAAATAATTTAGTCTATCTCAGCTCAGATGGCGAGATTCAATTTCCCACCTCTATCACAAAACTTGAGTAAACTCGGGTTATTTTTCAACAGCGAAACAAAGTAACAAAAATATCGCATTACTTTTCTCTTTTAAAATATTAGGATGTTTTTAATACAAATATTTTGGAGCTTCTCAAGACTTCAAGGTTGCTTGAATTTGGCAATACCAAGTTTACAACAATGCAGAAAACATTTTGCTTGGTGGAGAATGAAATTATACCTGGACTCTTGCTCTCACAAACTCCTCAAACTCCTTAAAAAACTTTTGAGTATGAGGAGAATATTACAGCTCCAAGCAGTAGGAGCTGATTTGGCTAATTTCACCAGATGCTTCACCAAGGAAATGTGGTCACCACTTAAAAAACCTATGACTATTTGTTTGAAGTCAGCAAGCAATTTTGTACTAATTCCTGAAGATTCAGGAGAACAGTGAATTTTATGCTAAATTTATTCATAGACTAGATGTACCTTTTTATAAAGTGCATAATAACTCTGATTTGTGTGTGCAGATAACACTATCTGCTCAGACTTGCAAAGGAAAAGGCAGGCTCTACTCCTAGATCTCTAGGGAGGACCTCTGCCTCCTGCATTTTTAAAATTTAATTCATTTTAGGGGAGGGGGAATATAGAGAAGAGAGGTTATCACTTTGTATAGCAGTTCCAAAACACTGAAAAAAATTCAGCCGCCTTTTGCTTGATGCAGTTATAAAGCAGTTCAATTTTAAAAATGGGCACATTAAAAAACAAAACAAAACAAAACACCCCCCCCCTCCCCCCAGCTGGTAAGAAACATTTTTCTCCCAGAGAGACTGTGAAATCTAGTGTAATAATTTATTTTTTTTTTAAATAAGCATAGGTATTCCCAAGCTTTGGCAGTAAAAGAGGCCATTTTGCAGTGACATGACATGTAACATTAACAGAATCAAACACTCAGCACCCCAGAACACTGGCCTGCTTCTCAAGCTGGGTCACTCACAGAATAAAACAGCATTTCATGTCCTGGAAAATCATATTTTGCTGTAGCATGTCTGTCATATAAACTAGCAAGACTGGAAGTAAGACAGCTTTTGAGAGCACCTTTTACTTTCAGATTTCAAGGCACTTTGCAGGGACAGGGCTTAAATGGCAAACGTGAGAGGACTCATTAGTGCTGCATGCTCTTTCTGCCCCTCTGCTGCTTCTGCTGCAAAATGCATCTAATGCTGATTTCCTTCATAATGCACCATGGGGAAAAGGACAACGCATCATCTGAGTGGGATATCATTCTGATAGAAATAACTGCAAGGAGAAAAGTCCTGCCCCAGAGTGTCTCTTGCCTCAGGCTCCACTCACACAATGCATTGAGCATGCAGTGCACTTTGTGCTCTGTGAGCAGTTCAGCTGACTTTAGCACTGCCTGAAGTGCACTTTCACAGTGCCTAAAGTTAAACATACACAGGTAAGACTTTGACAAGTCATAGGCCAATGCTGCAGCCTTGTGAAATTCTCTTTGCCATGGATCTCTGAATCCATGGACAGCTCCCTAGAAACAAATATCACTTCTGACTACTTTTGTTCCACCTGATGAGGAAAAGCAAGAGATGAAGGAAAAATATACAATGGAGAGAGAAGGAAGGAGGAAGCACATGGGAACGCAGCTGTCAGGAAAGGGAAGGGATGTGGGATGGCTTAAAGGGTTGTAGACATCTCTGGGCACCTTCATGTATACAGATGTGGAGAGTCTTAGCTGGCCATGCCCACGGGTATGGGTGCAGTCTAGCTCCAGTTTAGAAACCACATGGTTGTAATAATGAGCCTTGGGTTTGACCTGATACAGTTTTGAATACACATTTAGATCTGTCTCTGCAGACTTAGCCTGCATACAATTGTTAGCTGAGATATAGGGAACCAACCAAATAAAGTGGTGGATACATGGGTACCAAATCCTCTTTTCCAATCATTCCTCTGTGGGAGGCAATTCACTTGCAGGTTGCTAAATATCTTGCATTCACACTGGGTTTTGCCCAGCAGGGCTTTACTCCTACTTCCAGCTTGTGATTCAAAGAAACAGAAGCCAGGAAATTATTGTTTTCAGATGCGAGGGGTTTGTTTGTTTGGTTGGTTGGTTTTTTGGGGTTTTTTGTTTGTTTTTGTTTGAGTTTTTTGTTTGTTTGGAGGTTTTCTTAGGTGGGGAAGGGAAGGGGTTGGGGGGGTAATCTTATGGTTTTGGGGAACTGATCTGATTTATCTGAATGTTTTGAAGTGGCAATGTTGCATTTAGATTAGCCTTTCCTATTGTAAGGTTGCTATTTAAAAGTCCTAAGGACCTGCATCCAGATCCATGTTTACCCACACAGGTAAACTGAATGCTGTGCACTTTTAATGCATTCCAGAGAAAACTTCAGCAGGAACCAGATTCTCCTTTTAAATCTTTCTCCTCACACATGTCTGACTTTCGAGCTTAATTAAATGCCACAGATGGTTGACATTATGTCAGGAACAAACAATATCTATTGAAAATCCCTCCTAAAGAGAAACCCTTTTGCTTGGCCCATTTCTGCACAGGGGACTGAGTGATGTGAGCTACTGCCTTTCCAAGACCAGCCTTATTGGTGTGATACAAATGGCTTTAGGCACAAGTCTCAGCACATGATATTAATATCTCCTTGCTGCATGGAAAAATGTATTCAGATCCTGACATTCAGACCCTACTCCTGACATTGCAATGGGAGAAGACACTAACCAGTGAAGAAGTAGAACTTTCGAAGAGTTCTTCCACCATTCTGACAATAGAGCTAAAAGGAAAATATTTCTATCAGTAGGTATGGAAAGGATAAAAGGAGAGGTAAGGGAGAGGAAAAAACAACCAGAACCAGATGGAGAAAGGAGGAAGAAGATAAAAGGGAGGAAAATGAAAGGGGGAAAAAAAAAAAAAAGTAAAACACAGGTGCCCAAAGAGGATTTGGGTCTTGCTAGAGAAGTTTATTTTTACAAAATGTCTGTTGTCTGTAGGATGTTTCACAGGCACTGAAAGAAAGATATGGAGAAAATGGATAATTATTTAATTTCTGAAGTTGTTTGTACATCCACTTGACCTGATAGGTATCCATAAGCCAAACAGCTGAAAAACTGCTACTCTAGATATTGGACGTGAAAACATTTATTTTGCTATCCATGCAGCTGTAGAAGTGATAAATGAGAAATGGAAAGAAACAGGCAGTTCCATAAGAATGCAGATTATCTCTGACAGGGAAAAGACAATGTACTGGCAACTCAGTAGTAGCTGAAGCAAATGACAGAAAGAAGAAAAAAAAAAAAAACAGAGAGAAAATAGGTCTTAAAGGAAGCAAAAATAACTTGGCACAATATTTTTTCATTATCTGTGGCTTTCATAATTGTGTAGTATGGCAACTCAGCCATCTCTGAGCACTTAGAAAGAGAGTTCAATAATGAGGCAGCCTGGGCCCCAGCAGCAGCCAGCAGCTGGGGATGGCAGTGATCATTTGTTGGCACCTGAAGCCCAGATCAATTCTGCATCCCTCACTGGGTGCACTACACAGGGATGGAGGGACAGGAATCTTAATTGAAGCTCATGACAACGGTGAAATACCCTGGCTAGTGTTACAAGTTTTTCCCATTACTGTTAAAAGTTGGAACAGTCAAAACCCCTCTTTCCTCCTCTGTCTCTACCTGTGGAAGAAGAGGGAACATGCACAAAGAGCATCCTCTGGAGCATCCCTCAGCCCCTCATGTCACTTTCTGAGCACAAGTCCTTAGCATGTGTTTCCATGGGTGCAGTAAAGTGTCTCCTGAGTATTTATTTGTCCTGCTGCTTAGTTGAAAGTTAAATACAAATCTTAGTTCTTTTTCAGACTCCTGAACTGCCACACTCCTGTCTTACCCCCAGAGCTGAAGGAGCAATTTAAAAGACTTAACTACATGTTATCATCATTTCTGTTTTGATATGTTATTGCTAATTTGCATCCTCATTCCTTTACCTTCAAATTTAATAGAAGACAAGAGCTGTTCCCTTTTATCCCATTTTCTTTTATTTCTCCTCCTTTTTTTTTAATAAGGAGGAAGACATAAAGAAAGCAAAAAAAAAATACAAATACAGAAACAGCTCCACATGAAAGGCAATAAAATGACTGCCTGCTGCTCCCTCTTGAACTGACTGGCAGCAACTCAGAGTTTCTCCTGTTGGAAACTGTGGGACTCCTCTCTCTGCATGGCTGGATCCTTTTAACTCCATAAGGTCTGGCCAAGAGACACGGCTGCAGCAGCAGCAGGTTTCTCAACAGATTTGGAGACAGAACAAGATGAGAAAGGGGTATTTCTTGAACTTTTCCAGGAGTGTAATAAGCCCAACCCAGATGCTCTCTCACCCTCCCTGACTTGAAAGGACTGTAGCTGTCATGCAAGGACTGAGGGGATCTCATCTACTTTTTCCTCATCACCTTCCTAGTCTGTTCCTTCAATCCTTTTCCAGGAAATCTGAGTCAGAACAAGCTAGCCTTTGAAAGATGGTACCAAGGAAAAGTAGCAGCAGAATTGAGAATAAAATAGAAAAGCTATACTTCACATCTCCTGAAGTGTCCTCAGCCATGCAGTACATCTTGTAGATGCTTGTATCTGGAGCCTTTCTTCTTGGAAAAATAACATGTGCAAGATGTGAGGTATGAAACCCTGTAATGGGGCAAATGTTCACATGGCTCCCAGAAAAGTCTCAGCATCTGGGCCTTGAATCTTCCTGGTCAATCCTCTCCAGCCGTGTCTTTCCTGTCTCTGCATGGCTGTGTGAGTGCAGCCAGAAAAGAGTTGAAAGTTGAGCACACTCACCCAGAGTTTAGTAATGCCTCTTGACCACCTGCAGGGTGTTGAAAAGCCAGGAGAAAGTTCACACTAGTTAGGCTGCTGCTTCAGCATGTAAAACCAGCCACAGCCTCAGGTTGGATTTATAGGAGAGCATGAAGGTTTCTCAGGGGCTGTCTCCCATTAGCATGGTCTGTTCTCATGGGGTGTGAAGACAAGGATGCTACACATCCCCTGCTCTGCTCTCTTGACGGGCCTGTTTCTGAGGTGACACCAGCATTACCCACATCAGAGATCTCTCCACTTAAACAGTGATGGCCTTTCCCTGCATCTGGATTTGACCCTCCTGCTGCCTGGGCTGACTGTGCCTCCCTCTGTGCCCCGAGGGAGGGATATGTTATTCCCAATGCACGAGGGTGCCTCCACCCCAGAGAGCTTCGAAGGGCAGGAGAAAAATGCTCTGTGGCCTCATTCATGTCAGCAGGGTAAAAATGAAACTAATCAATGCTACTCTTTGCTGAATGCTAACTCTCTGGGCTGCTGGACTAACATATGAGAGAGCGAAGAGACAGCAACGCTGGGCCGCAGCACTGCATGCAGGTTAAGCCAGGCAAAATCAGAGAGGTAGTGAGAGCACCTCTGCCTTTGAATTGAGTCCTCCCTGCCTGTGCCATCCCTCCATGCAGAGTCCAGCTTTCATGCCGATGAAACAGAGCCCTGTTTAAAAACGCAGCTGCAACCATCACTGGGGTTTTTCCATGAGCACAAATATTCCTTTGACAGTATGTCTGTATTGAGTTAACTGGCAACAGAATTGCTCTCCAGTTTAAGTGAAACATGTGAGTCCCTTCATTTAGGCCTTTGAACCACAGAAGCGGTCCTGCTTCCCCAAGATTTCCAGTCTGAATTCCCACCCCCAGGTCATGCCAATCCCTTTCCCTTTTGCCCCCATGAGGGCAGATTCCCCCTCCCCTTCCTCTCCTCTTCCTCTCCCCTCCTCTCCTTCCCAAAACCTCTGGGTCGCCTCCCATTTTCCCTGATCAATCCCTGTGCCCTTGCACAGCATTATCTCTTGTCTGTTTTCTTTGTGGCTAATAAAGGAGACTTGACTGACTGCCTTTTCTACCTATTGAAAACCGTGTATTACTGCTACAATGGGGTTTTTTTGTTTGTTTATTTTTAAAATTGACCTAATGGAAAAGAGAAAAAACCAAAACATTCATTTGCTCACTGACAACTCAGGAAATATAAGCCTCAGGAATCCTTAAAGCACTGGGAGATGAGATATAAATTAAACAAATTACCCCAAACTCTTTCCTGACACAGCTCTAGGAAGACTGATGTACACAGGGGAGGAAAATTGAGGGATGACAGCATCTCTATCTTCTTTGCCTTGTATAACCACTATTGAAAGCAGAAAGGATGTTCCAGCAGAAACTTCCTCAACAAAGAAACAATTCTGAAGTATCCCTCCACACTATTCTCCAAACATCTCTAATTTTTTTTCCCTAAGAAAGGAGAAAGAGGAAGTGTCATCCAAGAAGGAAGACACACTGGTGTCTGGGACAAAATAAACTCCTAGACTTGTCTCCACTGGCTTTCTCCAAGTTCATGATTAAAAAATGGAGCTGTGTTTATTGCCTGATGGGCCCCTGGGGAACCTTTCCTGGGCAAACTCTAGAGCCAAATAAAGTCCCACAGTCCAAAAGTGCTTGTGTCCCACAGGTGGTGGTAGGAATCAGTGAAAACAGAGCTCCAAGCCCCAGGAAGCCAGCTGGCAGCAGCCACCTTAGGAGATATGTGAGATGGTTTGGAAGAGCAGGTGGGAGCTCTTCTATCTCTTACAGCCAGTGAAGGATCTGGGTGGCTCCAGAA
Source organism: Regulus satrapa (assembly GCA_013396955.1). NCBI lineage: Eukaryota > Metazoa > Chordata > Aves > Passeriformes > Regulidae > Regulus > Regulus satrapa. The sequence continues at coordinate 655,668 of VWZN01004070.1, read as the reverse complement.
AACCAACTGCTCCTTTCATAATTCTTTTCTTTCAAGCTGTGGTTGACACACCAGGTATCTTTGTTTGAGTTGTTGATCCTGCCGTGCCTGAGTGTCTGCTAATGAGCTCAGAGGCCTTGTCCCATCATTTTCCTCTGTGGGACATTGTACTACTCAAAGGCATTTTTCTGAATAGAGGATACAAACACTGGATGAAGCCACAAAATACCAGTCTTCAGCTAGGCAGAAATACTGCTCTAAATGGTGTGCAAGAAATGCCTTCCTTGCAGACACTAATCAAGCAATGTTGGGTCATGGTCCTTCCTATTCTCTGGGGAGCAGGAGACTGGGAACAGTAACTGCACTGCTGCTCCCCCCTGGCAATGCAGCGTGCTGAGCCCTTGACCACCATTTGCTTAAGGGATGCTTTCTACCCTGTGTTCTCTCACTAATTATTTATTTGTCATGTCATGTAATGACTGTCTTGATCATTATGAATTCATCTGGAGCTAATGTGCATGTCATATCCACTGTGATACAGTAAAGCAAAGCAAACCAACCAGCCAACCAATTTCTTTCTCTCTTTACTTTATCTATTTGTATGTAATTGATTTGCAGTTGGTTGATTTTTCTATTTGGTTTTTTGAGGTTGATTTGCAATTATTAATTTTTTTTCATTTGCGTTTTGTTTCTTTTTTTAAAAAAAGGATTCTAATTTACATCTGTCTGTGACTCCCTGCTGGGGATTCATCAGACAAATAAACTTTTTCCTTCCTTTTTTATTTTTTTTTTTTTTTATTTTAAGTACAGTTATTTCCAACAGCCAGAATGAAGGACTCAAAGACTAAATATTCAGGAATAGGTTTTTTTCCAAAGTAGGTTATCTTCCAATTGAAGTATTACAACAAACAGCAGAACTTCAAAACACTGCAGCACACAGATACCCAGACTCCTTTGGAAATGTGCTCTCTTGGCAGTCATATGCTGGTGAAGATGTTGGACTAATTGCTGTGTCCATAGAGTACTTCCTATTATGCCACACAAGAATCCTTTTGTCAGCACTCCCCAGCAATATCTGATTGATCAGACCATTTCTCAGAATGAGAAGCTACAAAAACAACTTCTTTTTGATGGAAACTCCACAGAAATGCAATCTATATCAGAGTGTTATGTCATATGGTTGCCTTTCCACTACTAGTTTGACGAGGGCAATTCAAACCAGTGTTTAACTGGCATTGTCTCCTGGTCTTTGCAGCATTTAGCTGCTTAAAAATTGTTAAAAACAAACAAAAACTAAGTGGAGGTAAAAGGTTTGGCGTGATATAGCAACTCTCCAAGTTATTATCTGTCTCTGTTTATTCTGATATATTGGGGAAGAACCTTTCAGAACATTTCATCGAATAAGTGCTGTTAGTTAAACTGAAGTAAGGCAAGGTGCTTGGTTAGCTGGTATAGTCTGTCTCCTTAATTTTCTGAAACATTTGCTCCACATTTTCCCAATGGGAGTGAAACTCCGTTCCATTCTCTTTTTCAGCCACTTTCCTTCTCACTTTGGAAGTGGCAGCTGACTGTATGTGCTGGATGGCTAGACCTGTGGATGAACATCTCCCAGTGCTGAGTGAGTGGATGGTAAAAGTTGTGTCTGAACCCACAGTTTTAGAGGGAAATGGAAACAGAAGCACATGGTACCTCAGCACTGACAAGGGCAAAGCTCAGACTTAATCCTTTGTGCTAAGGTTGTGCCACCCATACACAGTAGGCTGCTGACCCGTAGTTCAGCTGTATGAAACGCTACCTGGTGATGGGTGTTATGTGTTTGGGTGTCAGGAATGGTTCTGGCCTGAGCCTGAGGCAAGCTCAGAGCTTTGCAGTGCTTCCTTGAGCTTGATCTGTGCTACAAAACCAGATGTGCATGGCAAAGTGGTTACCAGCAAGTGAGAGTCACAGCATTAAACCTGAATGTCACAACTGCCCAAAAGGTCAGTGCCTTATGCATACATTTTCTTCTTTCCCTTGTGAATCTGGGAGTGAATCAGTGGGAACCTTAAGCAAGGCAATGTGGGGCTCTCCAAGGTTATTTGAGATTTAGGGTTGGGTTGTTTTCTCAGTGGTCCTCTCTGTTCAAAGATTCCAGTTTGGCAGGGATTATGAGTCATCACCAAGAAATCCACTCCCATTTGACACCCATCAGGTCCCCAAAATGCACCCTCCAGTCTGAACAGAGTAAGCAGAAACAAGAATAAAAGATACAAACATCATTACATTGAACTGCTTTTTTTCATTGTGTGGGTGTAATCCTCATGGAAATCCTCATGGAGTAGCTGAAGTTTTTGCAAAAATACTCTTAGCAATACATTGCTGGTAAAGAGCTTTCTGTGATATATAGGGTATGAGAGGCTGCAGCACAGTGGACATAATTCACGACTTCTGCTTGAAAATAAATCCTACTCCAAGTGGCATGAAATGAAGGAAGGAAAAGGCAGGGAGAGTGGAGATATTTCAAGGAACAGAAAAGGGATAATTGCATTTCAGGCCTGATTTTGTCTTAATTCAGCTTATATTTTACAGACTCAGACAATCCTCCTTCACTGACCCTGTTTGGTCACAAGGTGTTAGATTTGCAGACAAGATAAAGGAGATATTGCAAAAGTACCCTACAAAAAGAGAGTCTGGACTGTGTAGCTGTTATCTGTATTCTAAGCATGTGAATTTGTGGTGTTTTTTTCTGCAGCAGATCCCTTGTGTAAGTTTGGGCAAGACATGTTGCTTTTCCCCCCCCATCCTTTTAGGTTAGGGACTATTTCTCATTAGCTTTGTGCAGAACTCCTGGCACACAGAAGCTCTGATTTTGGTGAAGGTCCTTAACTGCAGAACAAGAGGTGTCAGAGGGGCATACAGATAGTAAATGTCATTGTTCTGAGTGAGCGGTGTGATCATAGATATTGAACACATAATTCACTCCCTCCAAGCACAGGCATTAGGAACATTTAAAATACCCTGGGAGTAAGAGAAACATTCCCAGAGGTCTGACTGACATGTCACAGCACCTGTGGGACACTCTGAAGCAGCATCTAGAAGCCAAGGAGAGTACTGTAGGGCAGCCCAGATGTCTTTAGCTGCCTGCAGTGAGAGAGATGAGCAGAGCTCTGGAGTCTTTCCTCATTAAACTGGTTTGGAGACCCTGTACAATGAAACCACATCAACTTCTTTCCCTCCCTGCAAGCACCTTTCCCTCTGTTCCAGGGCTCCCCACTGTGAATAAGGGTATAATTTGCAGTGCTAAGCTCACCTTTGCTCTAGGGAATTACTGCAGCCTAGAGCCAAGGTAAAGTGGGATCAGAGGGGACCTCAAGTGGAGCAGCAGTGGTGAGCACTCATTCTCTATGCAGTGACTTGTGCATTAACTTGTGGACCATGTTAACCAGGATACTTTAGACACAAACTTTTTTTTTTTTTTTCCCATGAACTGAACCAATAGGAACAGTGCTGATCTTTCAGCCCAACCACCAGAATAGAAGATCCATGAAGAAAATAAGTAGATCTATTCCTCATCTTGTGAAAACAGAGGTGGAGATCTATCATCCAAACTTGCCATCGTCTCTGTGTGATTAGATAATCCTATGTCTAGGCTCCATAAAGAACAGAAAAAAAAAAATTGCATGAAATATGGATGTCATTTGACATATTTATATGAAATTAATTAAGAATCAATAAGGAGGAAGAAATACAAAGAGAAAGGGATTTAAGAATCTACATGAACCTCCAAGTAAAACTGAAGGGAATAATTAGACATGAAATCTAACATATTTTTGCTGCTCAAGTATATATCCTGTAAATGTAATTTTAAGATGTAGGTTGTCCCCAGTGACTGTTTCCCTAACCATGTGGGTTAAAAAACTGTCTAAGAGCTTGTCAGCTACACAGAAGAGAACACAACAGACTTTCAATTTCATCTTGGGGTAAATAGATCGAATACAGTTTCCTTTCCATTTTGTCATGCATGTCTTTATATATATCTTTCTAACTATAAGGTCTCTCTTGGATTTTGTAAACAAATATTTTTAATTTGCTTTTGCCTTCAAGGCTTGCTTTGTGTGTAGGTAATGCATACTATGGCCTGCTCCAAGAGATGGTGTGAGTCATGTAGGGCAGTTCTTCGTCAATTTTCAGAGTCGCCAGTACCCCGGAGGAAAGCCTTGTATATCAGAGAGAATTCTCTGCAGCATGACAAGAGAGTAAAAACAGAAAAAAAAAGAAATCATGGAGCTGGAATCTCTCTCTCCTTGTGGTTTTGGGTTTTTTTTTCATGCCCATGAGACATTATTTTCAGCTTTGAAATAATATAAACTTACTTCTCAATAACAATTAATAATCTGTAGGTTTTGTTTATTGCCGGACAAGGTCATCAAACCAAATGCAGTCAGTAGATTTAAAAATGAATGAATGATTCTAGGGCCACTGACAGCATTTATAGTTTTATTAACCCAATACAGTGGAAGTTGAATTTCACTTGCACAGGGTCAGGAAGAGTTCTGGCCTTTTATACACACAAAAATACAATGGTTCAAATGCATTAGATTGCTTCCAGGACTGTGTGACTGAAGCTATTGGGTCACTGTGAAAATCAGTGTATCCCCATTACGTTACACAGCTCTGCTTTTTCAGTGATAAAAATAAGATAAATTCCTTCTTGCTTTGCATATTGGTGAGAAGAATTCAAAAGAACTGACTTGTGTTTTTCTTAAAGTGGCAAAAAAGACAGTGACTGTAATGAATTTGAGTTAAAGTATTTGTTTGATCCCTTAAACAAAGACCTTAACTCCAGAGCTTTTAACCTTTCTTAGCTGTTGATGAAAGACATGCTTTTCAGTTGGGTGACTACTATGTCTGAATCATCCTAGGATAAAAATATGACACAGACTAGAGGTTTCAGTAAACTATTCATATTAATCACTTTGTAAGCCTATAGTCTGTGGCACGAGATCCAACACTATGTTAATGAGAGAATGTCACAAGTAAATAATTTTGTATGATGATGATTTTAGCCAGTGTTTTGAGAAATTCCACCCTAAAATGTAGTGTTTTGGCATGCAAGAAAATCATGGAGGGATGGACCATTCTAAACTCATCTCCCATTCTAATCTTTGCATTATAACATGTGTTGCATTTTCCTGAAAATAAGCTCTACTTGAACTGCTAAATTTTAAACTATTTCAGTTATTTTTATTCCTGAAATATTACACAGTAGGCAAGAGCACCACAGTAGTTACCTTTGTTTACCCCAGGATTTTATACTAGAAATGCATTGGATGTTGTGTCTAGTGTTCCACATACCACTGTGGTTAGTTTATGAAGATTTAAAGCTACCCTGTGCATGGAATTACTTGAAAAACCTTATTCTGCAATTTCTGAACAGCTGTATTTGGACATTCGTGATGGAATTAATGTCTCTTACCTTTGCCTTCTAAACAGTAAATGATTTCTGCAGCCTGGTTGCCTAAATTTGCTCTCCAGCCGATAGTGTCTCTTAGATGCTGTCTTTGAAGAAGATGAATTGCGTTCCAGCATGCTTATATCTCTCCACCACTTTTATGGGCTATAGAAGAAACCTAAGTTTCCAGACACATGGCTGAACTGCCTGGTTTTACCTGAAAGACGGATTTAGGTACAGACATACTCAAGAGTAACAGTGTGCCACTTCACTTTAACGTGGTCTGCTTGGACAATGAATTGAAATGGAATGAAAGCAAAGCACTGTGTAAGCATGTCCACATAGAGAGTATGGGGAGAAAAAGTATTAATTTTCATATCATCATCAGACGATGGTCCATATTAAAGTTCATTACCTTACAAGCAGCAAGTACACAAACTGCCCCACTGGAATGTTAGTGTGATCATAAGTCAAGTTTGTTAAAATACCACAGGTTGCTGGTGGTGAATCATGTACTTTCATTCGGAGATTTATTCCAGAATATTTCCTACACTTCAAAACTACATTCTAGCTGAATGTGGTTTAATTTTCAGCTGGAGATTTGTCCATAATGTTAGAGTGACATTTGCAAATGTACTTGCTTAGAGTTCATATTCTCAAAGGTATTTTCATTCAAATAACCAGAAGCTACAGGACTGAATATCTTTGAGGATCTGGAGTTAAGTCACATGTACAAAATAAGAAGCCCTTAAGAGATTAAGCTTTTTTGAGAATAAGTGGAATAGAGGTTCCTGAGTTCTTTTTATAAAGATATCTGAGTTATAAAGTTTATGCCAGCATGCTGAAATTATTTTTCATTAATTTTTTTAGTTCATCCATAAAGCATAAATTCAAGGAGTGAAGAAGATATGTACCCCTTTTCTCTACCATTTAATATCTTGTTCTGTGCAATTATAAGCCGTCTGGAGGCAACAGTGACTCATTCTAGAAATAAATACTGAGTGTCTTCTCAAAATACCACCTTATAGATGTGGAGTTTGTGTCTGATATTACACTCTTCCATAAAGTAGCTGTAATTCCAGTTATAGATGTATACACACACATATATACCCATATGTCTTTTGAGTTCTATATGCTTTTCAAGCTAGATTTCTGTCACTTGAATTTATTACTATGAATGCAAATAGTAAAATTACTATGAATTCAAATTTTGCTTTGTTTAACCTCACTTCCATCAAGGAAGAAACTTAGGAAAGATTAATTTTGGCTCTATCCAAAGAAAGGTGGATAGAGCCAACTTGAGATAGCCAACTTTATTCCTATTCCAACCACTGTTTCAATTTTTTCTTTTTTCTTTTTTTTTTTCANTTCAATTTTTTTTTTTTTTTTTTTTTTTTTTTTTTTTTTTTTTTTTATGAGAGATATATAAACAGTGTTGAAAAAAATTTAAATTTGACACTTTCCCTGCCAAATTTCAGACAGGATACCCTAAGGCACATCCTATATTCATTGTAGAAAAAAAAAACAACTTTCTTAGTGTGATTTATCTGATGATCATATGGGTAGTTATTGCCATCCAAATTTAAAAACGAATTAACCTTGTCAAAACTTACAAGCAAAGTCTTACATTCCTTTCTGGTTTTTATCTCTCTTATCCCTCTCAGATGTTCAGGTCTCATGGATTAAAAGGCCATTAGGAATCATCAGGATATCTTGTCTTAACCTTCAGTGTAAGCAATTTTACTTCCTCCACAGATGTCCAGCAACATGTTTTCTTTTCTTAATTGCTCTGCTGATGTTTTGCCTATTTTGCTCTAATGGAGGCAAAATTTGCACATAAGCCAGATGGGAATACTCATGGAGTTAGACCTACTCTGTGCAAAGTAACAGCAACAATCACAAATTAGAGTAGAAAAATAAGATTCTCCATAAATCCCATTTTCAGGCTCATGATCAACCAATCTCCACTGGCGTATTGAAATGAGAAATTTCTGGAACGCTCTGTGTGCCCCTCGATACCTTATTTTTAAAAACCCACCTTGACAGAGCTCAGCCTATGGCATTGTATTAGCCAGAGTTTAGGTGTGCAAGACCATCTGCCATGCCACAATATTTTTACATTGCTTAAATATGACTATTTGCATGAGCCATCAGTTTGTTTTGCTGTAAATAAACAATATTTTGTATTTTGTATTTTTCCATCAAGCAGTTTGATGTATGCTTACCCCTGCAAGAAAGGTGATCTGAAGGTCTGGCTGCATCTCTCCACAGTTAGTGATGCATTGCACACTTTCCTTCAGAATTCTGTTCCAAATAATGCTATTTCGCATCCCCCTGATGCTGCCTGGTTTAAATTTAATTTGTATGCAGTTTGCGTCACTTAGGAACAAGGGGAAAGAAATAGCACAGTTGTAGTACATGATAATAATGCTTTTCTCCCACTTTTTTTCTGTCTTGACTAACTGAACTAGAAATACTCTGGGAAAGGTAATGATTTTTAGCATGTTTGTTCGCACTGGTCGGCACCCTACATGACACAGCTTCTGGGGCTACCAGAAAATATTCTGTAAAAAGCTGGGAAAAGGAAGAACTGCTTTCTAGTCTCTTCTGGCTACATTGACGGGGTCTCATTTAGCAATGAAGGGAAGCCAAGGTCATTAATTCAGATATATGCAACTGCATCATAGTTACTGCTCTTTAGTCAAATGGAAGTGAGGTGAGATGAATCTGTCCAGAATGTCTCCTTCCCCACTATTTAGATATAAACCAGCAGATTTTGTGCTTGGCTGGTCTTTCAAATTTGCAGTAAGAACTTTTTCCCTCTAAAGCTATTCACTGTGTCTTGTGGTGGAAACTGACAGCTCATCTCGATCCTGTGTGGAATTAGAAGTAGCATGACATTCCCCAAGGTTATAACAAAGCCTCTATGAAAACACAAACACATCATCAGGGCTGGCACAAAACTAAGGCCTTATTTGATCCTTTTGTGTAATTTCTGCTTTGTCTGTGAATCTAGCTATTTCTGGACAGCCATGCTTGTGGATGTGCCACAAAATGTCAGACAGAGGACATGGAGACCTGGGCCATGGTAGTGGGGAAAATATACTGAACTATTGGGCCCACTGATTCTATTGTTCCTCAGAGATATTATTTTTCTATCTAATCATGCAGTTAACCAGGTCTCACTTTTTCTTCTTATCTGACCTATGATTGTATAGGTACGATCTTTTGCCTTTTTTTGGTAAGTAGCTATCTCTGGTGTGGACGTGAAAGAACTGAGCTGGTGAAGTGCCATTCAGCAGATAATTTGCTTTTTCACTTCACTTTAAACCTTGTCCTGTTTGCCTTGTTAAATATTTTATGTTGTTCCTGATCTCTTTTTAAAAGGAGATTTGCTGTTTTATTTATTTGCATGGGAGCGATCAGTGTTCAGTTTTGTAAAACTTAGTTTATCTCAAAAAGTCTCCTTTAAGAGCAGGTCCTTGGTACACAGGGAGTCTTTGATACTGTAGCTGTTCATCCCAAGACTCTGGACTTCAATCCTCCTTTCTGTACCATAGTGTCAGATTGAAAGTTCTGTACTAAATATTTTTTGTTAATTAAAAAATTAAATTACACAGAATTAAAGTATTTAAAGCAAAACAAAGAGACTGTCCATGAAAAGTCCAGTGAGTGACCTGCCATGACTGCATTTTGCACGTTCTTGTGTGAGATGCTGGCCATTAACACCAAATCTGGTTCAAATCTCAGGCAAACAACAGCATTAAATTAACTTTATAGAAGTTTCCTGGCTGATGCTTCTCAACTTGGAAGAGATCTTTTCCACTTGCAATCTTCTGCAAACAAATCTGCTCTATCAACCCACACTCTGTGATTAGGTATATTTCCTGTGTTTTCTCCATGGACCATATTTTTCTGATGAATAAAGGGGCGTGGAATGCACAAGGAAGAAAGTCTACCTTATGGCATTCTAAATCAATTCCATTTCAAATAACATTTTTTTGTCTGCACAGCAATTTAAGGAGCTTTCAAAGATTAAGATTAGCAAATATGCTTCTGTAAATTTTACAGCAAACATCTGTGTGCTCCTCCATAGTCACGTTGCCAAAGGAAGGGAAGACAAGGAATGAATGCCATCAAGCAAACTTTGAGCGAGCAACTGAGACCATAATCAGGCAGTGACCAGCACTTCACTTCGTTTTTTAAGTCTGCAACTGTGCTTGAGGACTCTGATGATGCACCTCATTTCTGATCGGGGAAATCATCTGCAATTATACCAGTTTAGGTCTGTTTCAAAACCAGTTTTCTTCATGCATCACCTGCAGTGGTCTCTGGAAATCTTTACTTCATTTGTATTTTTAGTCAAAGCCATAATTCTTGTAAAATCACTAGTGAGGTATTGAGATAATTCTTGTCTGTACCTACAAGAATGTTTCCAGACCAGATATGAAAAACAACAAAGGAAAGGTTTTGATTTCTTGAGGCAAATTCAAACACACATTCCCTGACACAATTTGCCAAACAAGAAGATACTGTGCAAAAAATAGTAAAAAGAGAGGTTAAAAAAAAAAAAATTTAACCCCTTTCACTTGGGTTTCGATCAACCTCTCTAGATCTTTCCAGGTTAGTCAGCAAACTTTGGCAACTGAGATCCCTCTGCAATAGCTATAGCTTTGTAGGAATCAGATCAGCAATTCCCAGGTGGATGCATTAGACTCTCATATGTCTCTGAGGAAAAAGCAGGGCACAGAAAAGCAGGGTACAAACTTACAGCAGGTGATACACTTTGTGCTGACATTTACAGGAATATTCTCCATATAGTAACATTCAGGAAAAAAAATTTAAAGCCCATTTGACTCCATTCAAACCTCATGATGTACGTTTCTTCAGAACAAATGTAGCTTTTATTCAGTTCAGTTTATTTCCATTTTCCAGAGGCCATGCAAGGATTTAATGCAGTTTATCTAATCCATTATAAATGCACTTGGTTTTTAAAGCTAGATTTAACCTCCCTCAATGTCACTGTGTCAATAAAGGCTCCAGCCATAGAGGTATTTACAAGAATAATGATAATATGGGGCAGGTCAGCCTCACTTTAGCCTGTGGAGAGATAATAGTTACAAATGCAACGTTAAATGACATGATTTGGCCTGCTTAGAAGAGCTCTCTCACTTCATTGACTATGGAAAAAGACTGAGCAGACTGATTTCCTTTATTTTTACCTAAATTAGCCTTTAGGAGTACCCTGCAGTCTGCATGCTCATATCTTAATGTACATACATAGATTACTTCATCTTGAAAGTAAATAGTCTCTCTATGGATCTGTTTGCACTAGTATAATAAAATAAAACAACTCACTACTGCATTGAATGAAAGAGTATAACTACTGAAGAGATAAACAAATTATTCTGTGCTTTCTGGAAATGTAATAGCTCTCAGGACTCCAGCTGAAAACCTTTTAAGATGTTTGGCAACAATATTTTCTGCTCCTATTTACCCTAGGCCCATTAGCTGCATTAATAATGAAAGAGGAGAAAATAGAAACTAAGACAGTCTTTGCCTTCCTGAAGACATTGATTGCAATTCTGTAACAGTTGATTCTTGACCTTATACAAACTTGTCTTATCCTGAGGGTTGGAATCTGAAGATTAGGGAAGGTTGACATTTTTGTACCATATATCAGCTAGTTCAGCCTTCACTGATGTGGAGAAGAAAGGATGATCTGATTCCCATCACTCTGGGCACTGTGTGACTGACTCTTAGAGGTAGAGCACAACTTCCTTAGCTCACCATCTGGATTTGTTTTATCTTTATAAATACATTTATATGCCTGTGACTGCTTAGGAGCATATGGACACCTCTCAGAGCTAGTGGATTTCTGCCCAGAATTACAGTGGAAACTCATTTCCAGCACTGGTTAGGAAACCTACAAAGAAGCATACAAAGAAGTACATTATTGGGACACACTACCAATCAGTGGTTATTATGCAAAATATTTCTCAGAGTATTTTCAACTGTTTTTCTCCTGTAGTGTTTCTGAATTCCCATAATTTCTATTTTGTGACTCTTGCTTTCTCAGTCACACACTTAGATACTGAGTAAGAAGTTCATGCTTATTGTAATCATCAGGATATTATTGCATTGATGTCATCACTGCAGGGACTTGTCCTTGCCTTTTGCATTCCAATAATCCAAGGTTTTAACTCCCATCCAAGAAGAGTAAACAGAAAACAGCTATAAGCATATTCTTGAGACTCTGAGCCATAAAGCTAAAATACATAAAAAATTGGACAAGAGAAGAAACATTTATTCCAGTCAAGATCTAAATTTTTCCTTCCAAAAATACAGTACTCATAAGCTAAGTGACACCAAAAAGTCCATATATTTCTGGACCTTAGAAACTTTTTGGACATATTGTTTTCTAGCTCCTCAAAAGCTCTTGTTCAATGTTCTCTGATCTTTCCTCTCAACTTGTATCTGGCTGACTTTCTTGTTTAGAATACGAAAGACTTCTCAGATCCTGCCAGACAAAATATTTGGCCAGGTCTCGCACCAAAGCTTTGAAAAGGAAGCACGAGTTTCTTCCCTCCACAGAATGAGACTAGCCCAACATGGAAGAGAGGTGGTGATGAGCTCTACAGGTTAAAGCTTCCCTTGTATTTCAGCAGATAGATATTTTCTAACTACTGATATGACCTTCTGGTCAGTGAGGTGTGACAGACTTGACCATTGAAGCAAGACTTTAAAGGCTATGTCTCCCTCAAAAGAGGAAATGGACATGTCTGTGCCTTCAGTGATGATGCTTTGTGGGATGTGTGGGATGCTTTGTGGGGTGTGCCCCTGATGTTGTGAAGGACTCTGGGACATCAGATGTGATGTCCCTTGGAGCTGCAAGTAGCAGAGACTACGTGCTCCAGGGCTGGGAGATGTGAGTGCTCAGAGAATAGTGGTGACTGCAGTCAACTGGTGTCCCTGGTGCATGAGACATCCCAACACCAGATTACAGAGTCCTTCTCACCAGGGACTTTGATGATGGCCGTGGGAATATACCAGAGAGATCACTGATAGCAACTGCCTGCTGGCTCACTGGCGCCCTCCCCTGCCCACTCAGGACCTTCCAGTGTCTTGTCCACTTGGTGTCCAATGCTTTCCATGCTTCAGTGCACCCCTGGGATGGACCAGAACAACCCAGTGCCTCCACTTGGAAGAAACATTTTCTGGGGCCTTTCCCAGGCTTCGCACTCTGCCCAATGTCCTCTCACAAAGAAATCCATAGGATGCAACAAGCTACCCTCAGACCGTGGAAGCCAGGCTGGAGGTTTTGGTGTCATCCATGGCTCTCCAGCTGCCTGGTCTCCTGTCTCTCCTTATCTGTCAGAGCATACACTGTGCAGCAGGTCACTCACAGCACAGCATGATTAACGTGGCTGGGAACTCTTTGGCACAATGTCCTGAGAGTGCCAGGGAGTCTAATACTTGCAAATATATTTATCTTCCTTTGAATATTTCATCAACTTGGAATTCATGAACTGGATCTTTTACATGGGAGTTTTATGAATTATGTACCAGAATCGATGAGTTCCTACTTTGCCCGTATTTTACTTCATCTCAAAGCCACAGTGGGGATCACAGCCCATCAAAGCTGCTGCAGCAATTAGAGATCAAATGGCATTGAAGGAGGCAGGCATGCGAGGCCCAGAGTATTCCCCTGATTCGTGGGCCAGGGAAAAAAGCTTTACTTAGTTGTAGTTTCCCTTCTCATTTTGCTGTATTTCAGCCTCCCTCTCCTGTCTGCCTCGCTGTCGTGGTGAGCATGGGGTCACTGGGAACTGACTCACCTCAGCTACTCATCAAACACACCTACCTGGCCTTTACCTCTCACCCGTGACACCAACATGGATACCTGCTGTTCCTGCTGGGAAATGGCTCTTGTATCCCTTGTATCTTTCCTACTGTCACTAACTATGCTGGTAGCTTTCTATAAGTTCATTTTTAGTGTTTTTTTTTTTTTTTTAAAGAAGAATTAAGTGCTATGGATGAAGAATGCTTGCATTACACAACACAGGGTTAGGTTATGTCATATTATATTAAATTGCCAGGATGCTTCTGGCTTAGCCATTAACAACTCACCATCTTCAGTATCAGGTACTGAAGATCTATAAATTTCTAGTTCTGCATATAAAGTGTTCTGCTTAAACCACAATCTCCCTGTGCACAGTGGAGGTGAGAGGGAAGAGAAAGAGGCACAGTTAACAAGATTCTAATTGTGCAGCTTGTTCTGTTGGGGAAGGCATCCTGGTACTGTGCTAATGACAGCAGTATAAAAATAGCCCAAATAGAAGTGAGACTTCCATCACTCTCCTGCTCCTCACCTCTAACCTAAATCACTTTTGCAGGTTATCCATCCACTGAGACAGAGCTCTGAGCAGAGTTTAATTAAAACTGAGATCAGAGGCATGAGAGGCTCTTGCAGGCTGGCACATAGAGAAGATTGTGCCAAGTGATTTTACTTGAAAGGAAAAGAAAGCCTTCCCTCTATATATTTCTTTTGCATCCTGGGTTTTGGTGTTGGGAACTCAAATGTTCTTTCTGTATATCCCTCAAATATCCAAGTCAAACAAACTGAAACCCAGATTACAGTTAAAGAGTAAGTGGATTATAAATATTTCTTCCTGTATTCTTCTTGCTTCCCAGAGCTATGCTGAATTCATTGAATCCTGTCCAACTCAAGGGAAGCTTGCTGACTTCTTCAGCTATATGCATAAGTCCTGTTTCTTACAGGGGACAGCACTTTATATCCCAAGATTCCTTTCCCCTCCAAACCCTAAGGTGGGATTCTGACTTCCTACAGTGCTGGACCAGTTATCTATCATACAAAGGCAAATTCATTGCAGCTTTAGATCAATCAATTTTGCAAGAAAATGGACCTTTCTGGATGTTGCACTGCCTCACAGGCCTGAAAATCAGCTTAAGCAAGAGGATGCAAACTTGGAGGCTCTAGTACTGAGCCATAATATCTCACCCAGGCTTGAGACTGTCAGCAGAGACTTCCCTGCTTTTAGGATTGAGTTGAGGATCTCAGCATGGATTTCATATTTCTTCAAATGCTGCACTATTACTAGCACAGCCCAGGCATCTAACTTCTGTTCTCTTGCTACTGACTTGGCTATAATAAAGAAAAGAGGATGATCACAAATGAAGGTGGGTGGTTTTTTTTCTGCAAATGCAACACTTTTTTTTACTAAAACAAGTCTCTAAACAAAGAAGGACAAAATTGCAGTCCATCTGCAGCTGCAATACTGAGTCTTGTAGGGATTGGTTCTTACATGGCCAATGTCAAGCCACCTTTCAGAAATAATTGGCTGTAAATAGATGAAAGCACCTCTTAAGTTGAGTCCAATAGCAGTAGTATGATACTGAATCTCTTCCCTAGGTGATGATGCCACAAGCAGATGAGTTTAAAACCTTCAAGCTTCTTCTTGGCTACTGCAGTGAACACCTACACCAAAGAATATCAGAGACTCGTGGCAGACCACGTCACCTTATCAGCTTTTCGGATGAGCCTCAAGTTAGGCTGTGGTCCAAGTGAAACAGAATTGGCAACCCGTCCCTTGGTGCCCTGGAGTGGCACTGATTGTACTGCAAAAATTTCCTCTGACTATTTTATATGTGATTTCTGCACTGAGCTTGGGTTGCTGCTTGGCAGGCAGCCCTGTTGTGCCATTCTGTGCCATGGGCAAATACATGCAGAGCATGAACTTCAGAACATTATTGTCCTGTAGTTCTACATTACCACCCAAGCAAAGTTCCTAAAATTTAATGGATGAGGTCATGTGAACACATAGCTTCCATCTCCCCAACTCTTCCACAGATAGCCTTAAGTCATAGTCCGTGTGCATCTTGTGCAGCAAAAAGCCCTGAGCAGCAAGTTGAACAGTAGTTTTAAATGTGCGTGAGCAACATAAGCAAAGTTAAAATAATAGCATAAAACATTGTCTTAATAAAATGTAACCAAGAAATTGACAGTAAGCTAGTCAGAAAGATGAGGAATGTAAACTCTTTGTCATTGCAGGACAAATGCCACTTTCTGTCTCAAATCTGGTAGCTCCAGAACTAAATCAGCCACACCAGTGGCAAAGAGACTTTCCAGGCTGCTAATAAACAGACAGCATAAGATACTTTCCCTTCTTTTTACTGCTATTATGAGACAACAGTGAATATAAATTTCAGCTGGTGTGTACAGTAAAGAAACCTGAGTGCCACCACTGAGAAACACCAAAGAAAGAGAATGACCAATAATAAATAGTTGTAAAGATAAAACCAACCAGAAAGCCAAAAAACACTAGACTTAAACACTGGAGTTCATAATGCTTTGTCTAAGTCTTCTTATACTCAAAAGAACAAAGATATGTACCAAAGAAGGGGAAAGAAAAATTAAACAATTAAAAAATGTATGACCTGATTCTGAGATAGTTAGAAGCAAGGTGAGCGTACTGGTAATGGGATCTTTGAGAAAAGGCAAAAGGAAAGTGTTCAAAAGGAAAGAAGGAAGAAAGCATAATGAATCCTGAAAAGCAATATTGTGGAAGAAAATAAGCAGCGCTGGGAATTGTTAGCAATGAGTTACCACAAGTTTTCTTGCAGACTCAAGCCTGTGTCTCATTCTGCAGCTCTGCATGTGGTCAGACCTGGAATAGCAAACAATTCTTGATTTTCACCAATTTAGAGATCATAAATTTACACTTATGACTAAATAATAAACTATGCATCCTTTCTTTATACCTAAGGCATAGGCTGGATGTGATAGACTGCTGACAACACAGGAGTAGATGGCTTAAGAGGCAAGAATCCAGAACACAGACAACTCATCTTCTTGCTTCCTTTGAAGAAAGGATGTTGTTCAATACCTTACAGAGGGTCTCTCCTCTGGACCACAGCAATCCTGACAAACCCTTCCTCCCAGTCACATGCCGCTTGCCATGTTTTCTGGCACTTGCACTGGTTGCTGTTGTTTCAGTATTTTAGGATAACTTTTCCTCCTGCAGGTGGGCAAAGTAAAGGTCCAGAGCTGGACCTCCCTCTTAAACTTTGCAAGAGCACAATAGCCTTGAAGTTCAACACTGGTCAACGTACCAGTGAAGAATATGCTTTACACAGAGAGTGGACAATTCCAGTAGTTTGTTTATATCATGAAGCATGTTCCTTCTTGAACAAGTATGATTTACTAAAAAGCACCACAACAGGCAAAAAGGCAGAAAGGTTTCTGCACAGCATGAGCTCCAGCTTTTTGGGTTTTTCCTGTTTGAAGGTTACCTAGGGACTATGCCCTATCTGGCGTTTTTCAAGGCACAAAGGGACATCTAATGGTTTGTTCATACATTGCAAGCAAACCCAGTGCTAGAATGGGTGCCATGTGATTAATTTTTCCAAGCTTCTGCTTTCCAGGTACTTTGTCTTTTCCATAGGGTTTTCAGTCTATCAGCTCATTTCTTTTGACTTCCCATTCTGGAGAAGAAAATAAATTTGTATCTTAGAGTTTTAGGTATCTCCCCCTTTCTCAAAACAGGGTTATAAAGTGAGAGACACTGAAATTTGGTATTGCTGTAATAGAGACAAACAAATTGGATCTTCATTCCTCAGCCCAGAAATATTAGACCATTCCACCCTCAAGCCTTAAGCTCCCACTTTGATCAGTATAGATCATGCTGGACTTGTGTCTGATTTCCAATCCTCTTAGCACAAGGAGACAAAGAAGTAATTAAACCTGTGCCCACCCTTGTCTCAGAACAATGGTTTTTATTTTGGATTTTGTTCAAAGGTGATTAAAAGGGGTTCTGTAAGGGTAAAATACTTTTCATTAGTGCCTCTAACACCAGGATCAGCTAATGGATATTGTGTCACATGCAGGTTATTGCACCCTGAACAGTTGTGGATGTTTACAACACACATCTGATCGCAAGATCAGTCAATTCATGGCAGAGCTGTCCTACATGCAAAGGAATTATGGACATGCCAGCTCTGTTGGAAAAATGCATGGTTGTGAGTGCTCAGCACCTCTCCATGCATGGCCTTTGCTCCCAGTTCAAACACATCTCTCATAAAGGCTCTTCTCAGATCCATTATTCTTTATATCCATCCTGCTCCTGTGATGTGTGATCAGCTGCTAGAGGGACAGCTTTACAGGGCATCCAGAGTGAGTTTGCACCTCCTGGGAGCAGAAGGTTTGGCTGAAAGCACTGGATAATGTGTGTCTGATTTGCCCTTTGTCAAGGCCACACCTGCCTAGCTGCCTCTGCAAGAATCCTGGGTATCAGTAATTTACTGGTGTAAATGTAAAATTAATGTTCCCCTCTTTTCTGCAGATGAGATTTTGTTCTTCCTTTGAAAGTTCTCTTGTCTATTACAAACAATATTTTAAATGGGGGCTTGACAGAACCTAACAAAGAACATAAAACAGAGCAACTTTCACAGACAATAGCACCAAGACACTTAAAGCAAGGTTGAAAACTCAATTACAGCCCATTACTGTTGGAGCTGTCTAGCACACTCTTGCTCTTTCCTTGTCCATTGGTTTCCACAAGACAAACTCGGTATTGGCAAAGGTCAGTCTCTTCAGCTGTGGTGTTTTGGCTAGTGTTTCCTATTAGCACAGATCAGTACTGATTCCAGCATTCTCACAAATATCAGGAGAAAAACATGAAAGGTGTGAAGGAAAGGTGTGTTTTCCTCTTTGATAATACCACAAAATGGCAGGAGTCAGTCAACTGCAAGGTAAAAAGCAGTATATTGTTATGCAGTGTTCTTGCAAAAAGGTCATCCCATGAGCCTGTAATACATTGTGAATACATGCACACATACACATCTCCAAACAATGCACACATATAGCCTGGTTGTACTTCTTCCTAATCTTTTTTTTACTGTTATTCAGATTTTTTACCATTTATTAGACTTTTTGCTGTTTATCCAAAGTCTCAGGTGGATGATACAGATGATTTTATAATGTTTTCATTATTCTTCTGGTGGAGAACCAGTGAAAACTAGATTCAAATCATAGCATTTTCTGGAATGGCTTAAAACCTGCTTGATTTCTGCCTGCCCATGAACAGCTCCACATGGTCATCAAGACACACTACCATATGTGTCAGTGTAAGGGAGGCACTGGGAAGGCAGGGTTCCTGCAAACAGGACTGCAGTAGAATGAAAAATAGCTCCTTGGATGCAACAGATCGGCATTGGACCGCCTGCCAGCAGGCACTCCAGGGTGTGAGAAACAGACCCATTTTAAAGTATATTAAAATGCTTTTTGAAAGAAATGTATTAAAAGATGGTTACAGTTGAAATGACAATCAAGAGATAGCAGGTTCAATGTGACTTGCACAACACAATCAACCTTTCCTATATATATCCATTATTGCTACACTTTTGTCCATCATCCTCTACGAAGGTGGCAGCTGAATTTGGAATAAAGCTCAGCCATCCAGCTTTTGAAGAAGAGAACATCCCTTCTGTTCTTGCCAGCTCCTCTCTCATCCATTACCCACTCTGTGTATTGAACAAGAAAGCTGGAGTAGAGTGCAATATATGCTTTTTGAATACAATTCTGACACTTCCTCAGCTTCACAATTTGCCTCTTCAGACTTCTGTAATATTGGCATGCCAGCTTATTATTTCACTGGACTGGCACCCTGGAATTTCTACCAAAACTGTCTCAAGTGGAACAGTTCCCTTTCCTTCCCTGGGATGCTGCATGCCAACATGAACCCCTGTTTTTTCGGCTAACAGAGTAACTTATATCATCAGTAGATCTTTGTTGTCTATATAACTCAAGTACAGGAGTTGAAGCTAACACACATTTCACAGCTGTGGCCTAAAACTATTTGTTGGAAGGGCCATCTCTCTGCACTGGGGGATTCCAGACATCTGGATGCTGCTTCATATTTCTGGCAGGGGGGAAGGCTTAGTGTTATGAGAGTCAAAAAACACAGAAGAGATGGTTTAGGGGAGTTTAGAAACATGCACAATACATAGGAAAAAATGTAAAGTGAGTTTAGTAGCTACAGAGATTTTTTAATGAGTGTAAAATTTCTTACTTACAAAATGTACTAAATTTTGTCAGTCATAATGAAGAGGTTTTCTTTATTTCCCAGTTCCCCCAGCAAGCAAATGTCTTGTCTGTGTTTGGCATTAGAAAATTAGTGTTCAAAAAATTAAAAATTGAATTAATTCATTAGTGAAAAACAAAGGAATCAAGTATTTTCCCTTATCACCTTCCTTAAAATGGTTGAAACACATTTTGCTGCAATTATAGAAATCATGTAATTGTCTTTGAGCATATTATTTTACACTGACAAACAGAAAAGTAAAGGCAGATTTAGCATAGTAACTGGTGTTCTGTGTACAGCAATGAGCATTATGGCACTCCCTGGCTCTTATATAATGATGTTACTCCAAGGACATTAGTACTTGCTTTGTATACTGCTTTCCCTGTTACTACTTGAACCTTAGAATAACCTCAGCTGTTATTTGTTTTTTCATTTATCTCTTCATTGGCTTTCTTAGAGATTCTAACATATTTATTAAAAAACTTGACAGAGTTTTCTAAGCAAGTAAGAGTTTTCCTGTAGCTTTTCATATAAATGTGTTTGCATATGAGGGCTAAAAGTTCCTGGAAAATTGCTTTAAGATTCCAGTGAGCAAGCATAATGCTCATTTTTCAAGAAGTCAGCAGAGTGGAGCTGAACTCTGATCAGCTGCCTGGAAAGACCAACTATGTAGCTATGTAAGATGTGATCCTTGCATAGCTACTGGCAGATGCTTGGTCCTTCCTCCTGCCTTTACCCAAGACTGGACTCCAGTTGCACAAAGATTCTCTTTCAGATACTGTTCGCATATTTCCAGGGTATGGCATATCAGAATCCAAGAAGTGTTCAAGTCTGGGGATGAAAAGCTCAAGGAATTTGTTTCAGAGTCTCTTTCATTCTGCTTGTCCAAAGGAGGCTTGGTTTTGACGTTGTCATGCTGGCATATCCCACAATGGTAAAATACATCCCCTACACTAGCCTGATTTCATCTCTTTAAGCAGATAGCTGCTGATGCCTGAAAATATTTTACAGTTCTGCAGTTAGGTTTTGGTATGTTGGGTCCCTGCAACCAAAAGGGTTTTTGTGCCACTGAGCATGTTGAAAGTTATTTTCAGTAAGGACAACTTTTTTCCTTGTTTTTTGATGCTCTTGAAAGATGTCTTGCAGAACCTGAGTGTTGTTGAAATCCATGAAGGTTTGACTAAGAAGTTGTACAGTTCTCTTTTATGATATCCATTCCCTGTAACATGTTTTGTTGCTACCAGCATTTTCAGACCTCTGACACTAAATCTGGTTCCCTTGTTTCTTGCAGGATTTGTTTATTTTTACACTCCCAGGGTAACGGCTATATTTTTGTGATGTTTGAAATAATGGTGTACAGAAGGATACTCAAAATGGGACCTAAAGGCCATGCCACAATGTAACAAATATCAGTATTTTTCTTGCTGCTTTTTTCCTCCTTCCACTCCTTTTTGTCCCCTCTGCACAACCTCTCCTCTGTTTTCTCTTGAAAAATGTTCCATTTCTGTTTCCTGTGAAGGTGGGAGAATTGTGAGCTGAGTGGAGCTGATGGGGAGCTGTCCATCACACCTCTGTCCTTCTTTCTGACAGTTTCTGTTGTTCACACAGACTGAATGAATGGGGAGATTCCACCAAATCTCTGGCCCCTCTCTCGTCTTAGATGCTCCCTGCTCTGCAGACAGCTAGTGGTAGGAAAAGGAAGAGAGTTAATGAGGATGGATGACCTGATATCCTCCATGGTGTGTAATGGCCAGCCCAACTGGCGGAACTTTTATGGTAAAACGGATTTTAGATTTCTCTCCCATATCTACATGCCAAAAACTTATTCTCCTGGAACAATATTTTCTTCTTTTAGATGCTCTCCCTCTTGTCAAGCTCTAAATTAGATTGCTTTGGGAATCACACATCTGAAAGCCCAAAATCTGACCTTATATTCATGTAGGTGGATGGGAGTAACCAATAATCTCCTCTCAAGCTGTATTTTTCCTCTACCTGAAAACAATGAGGATCTTTAAGTTCTGTAAGAGCTATAGGAATGATACATCATGCAAGACTGTGTCAGCAAGACAACCAAGTGATTTTCTGATACTCAGAACAAAAAAGGAACTCAAAGCAAAAAGACATACGCTTCTGTGTCTCTAAAGTCAAAGACACTATTAGTGACTTCTCAGAGAGTTCCAACAAAAAGCTGCACTACAAGCTCTCTGTTTCCACCCATTTTCCCTGGAGTTTTCTATACATTTCTCAATAATGATGAACACAGGAACTCAGGTAGATGCATCAGACACAATCACGGTTGTAATAGAAGTAGGATACATGGAATGTCTGTGTCAGTCTTTCACTCAGACAGCATTTTTTCTTTGAGAAAAATTATGCCTCAAAAATTACTCAGCTTAAAACCTCTCTGATCATTCAGGGTATATCCATGTATTTTACCAGGATCCTCTACCATCAGTCTCACCTTGAAGAACATAGCCGCATACAGATTTTAAAACTGGGCATAATGCAAAATAGTTCATTTATTTCTCGCTCACTTGTATTTTCACCAACTCCCTGGAAAGATACAAGCAGTTATTCTTGAAGGAATAATAATCAGAGAAAAAATCTTGGTTTAAGAAGTTTGTGAGGAGTTATATATAGCAGGACATCTATGTTGGATGAGGATAATTACTTCATCTGACCTAAACCTAAGAATCCGATCACAATTTTCTCCAACAATTTATTAACAACCACCAGGTCATTAGAGTGTCCATAGATTTCACTGAACTCAACTTTCTAATTATCATGGTTAACATTGCAAAATAAATGCATTTTGCAACAGTCATGTTCAAACCCCCAGCACAGCCACATACTCCTCCACAAATCAAACACCTGTAAATAACACTGAGTATGGCAAATAGCATTAAATAGTGCTAAAGAAACAACTACATTGTGCTAAGGAAACAAATGTAAAAATAACTGGTTTCTTGGATTTTTGAGATTTTCAGAAACCCTGCAGTAGAAATACTGAAATATATTAATCCTGTCTTTTCTCAGACTGACATGAAAACCACGCAGTGGACTTTAAAAAGCACCCACCAGCATGACAAATTCCTAGAGCAGACGAGGAGCCAGTTATTAATGGAAGGACCTTCCTAACCAAGCAGTTATTCCAACTCTGATCACCCAAAACCTCAGAACTCACGGACTCACCACATGTTCACCAGCAACTCTTGTTTCATTTTACCTCTTACTGAGCTATTTCAAAATGCAAACTACCTCTTTTATTCTCTCTCTCTCTTTCTCTCCTTCCAGACTCACAGCTCTCCCTTTTCCACATGTTTTCTGGATTTGTTTGAGAGAACAACATAACTATATCAAATGAAAAACAATTGTTTCTAGTTTATACTTCAGCTTGGGCTTCAGTACTCATCTTGTCTGACAAAAAGACTGTGACAAAATTTTCTTTGCTTTCCAGCTCTGTAAAGAGTGGCAGTGTTCTTTATTAGACAAGCTGACAAGCTTCATTAAACTTTCCATTGAATTTTAGCTGGACGTGTCTTAAGACAGCACGTTTACAGTCACACAGATTTTGTGCTGTAATTCAGTGAGCATTTTCTACCATCCAGCTGCATTTAATAGAGTCTCATGGGTGTGAGCAGGTCCATAACCTCTTAATTAAAACTGGTATAGCACAAACGGACCCCAAAGACTGCAATAGTACCTGATAGACAATTAAAACAAAGTTCTAATAGCTTTGCTGCTTGCCTCTGGTGATAAAATTGAACAATCAGAAAGCTCACTAAAAATCTATCAGTCTATGTGGAGAAACATGATTTGTGTAATACTGGAAAATGCTGCTCTACTTGTGAGCAGTGTTACAAATATATTTTTTTCATGTTATGAACCCTTTGGTGGCAGAGCTACTTTAAGTGAACTATGTCCTGATAAAAGTTACTCCTTCACCTCCTTCCATCTCACTACTTGTGTTAGATTGGTTTAAAGATGTCGAAAATCTATTTAACACACATGCACACACAAACCTCTGTGTTTTAAATCAAAATACTCTCTGTAAAAGATTCCTTTCTGTTAAAGAAAACTATACCCATAGCTGCCATATGGAGCAGTGCATCGATAAGGCACTGGTGAGCACCAAAAGACTATTGGAGATGAGGGAGAAGGAAAGCAGACAGTGGGCAGAAAGACCTTAAGCTATCTTTTGTGCATAAGTTTGCCACATGGAGTACTGCTCTTGGTAATTCCAGAACATTTTCCTTTTCTAAGCGATCTGAAATATCTGTTGAAAACACCTAGAAGCTTTGTACCTCTCTAGGAAAAAAAAAAAAACAAAAACAAACAAANGAGTATTATTCTTATAGAATCCATGTCAGATACCATGTCTGTGTTTCCATCAAATTTGGGAGCATTTTGGACAAATTATTTAATGTTTTTTAGATTTTACCTCTGGCAGAATTTTTAATGTGAAAAAAAAAGAAGCAATTAAGTCCACTTTGTCTTTGCATGTTTTGTCATAGAGCTGTTGAGCTTGGGATACATTTCTAATTGCCTGCCTAGGCTGTTCACCTAAATTATGTAAGAGCTGATTTAATTATCCCTAAAAGCCTCCCTCAAAATGAAATTCCATCTTATCCTTATATATATCTCAGTATAAAGCATGCCTAGAATTCTTTACTGTCCTTAAAATAGAAAAATCATGTTATGGGAATGAGTTACTCTATAGAGAGGTTCTCACTCTTTCTTCCCATCAGGAAGTCAACAAGTACCACAGTCCTGTGAAGTTTTGTACCTATTACCCATTCACCTTAAGGGTGCAGAGTAACCCCCAGCCTAGCTCTCATATTAAAGCCTCCTCATTGCTGACAGCTCCTGTGTATTAACTTGCATTTGCCGTACCGTTATTATTTTCTAAAGAATTAAGCTGAAAACTATTTTTAATTCCTGCAGTAAGTTGTTAAGTATTTGTGAAAAATTAAATCCCATATATTTTTAGTGCAAAAATTGTTTGTCTCGGAGATGCATTAAACAGAGCCACAGCAATATACCACAGCAATATAGAGCTATTTGCCCATGGAGTGCCTCACAGTCTCTTATAACACTTAAAATGATACATTTTCTCCAGAGAACTTCAAACTAATACAGAGATTTTGAACTTCAAGAACCAGACTTTTTGTCCCAAAATGCATCTTTATGGTTATGGATGTATGGCAGAAACAAAATTCCTTTCTGTTTAGATGTAGATGTAGATAAAGATTTATAGATATGCTCTGCTTTAAGGGGCTTTGTTTTTCTACAGAAGCAGCACTTTCCAGATCAAAATATTTATATGCACACATTTGTCAAAGACATTTGTATTTGAAAAACATTCACAATGGAAATTTTCAAATAGCAGAATTTAAAATCTATTCTATATGCCTTTCACCATTTTCACACCATATCAAAGATTTGTTTGCGGGCTGTATTGTGGGACACTCATTACAAGAGGCATCCTTAGGGTTAAATGAAGCTTCTTGTATTTGGTGCAAGATGTCCCTAAAACTAACATAAGCATATATTCCCAAGAGGAAGGAAAATATGGACCAAAGCACTCTCTTATCAGATTTATTATCTTTATTCTTAATGTGCCTGCCATACACTTTTTTATTGCCTGCTCAGAATTTGCTAAATTAAAGGACAAGTTTGATATAGTTTATACATTTTAAGATACATAATATGTAGAATATTGCAAGAAATGCTAAGAATGTTGCACCGAGGTTCTTTGAATAGCAAAGGACAATGCCTCTCTCTTACCTCCCAGACAAGCTATAAACTTGACATTTGTTTCTAAATGTCAGCAAGACCAGAATGGGTGAAATGAGTCACTAAACTTTTCTTGCTGTTGGCTAAGGAGCAAGGATGGCTAGTTTAAAATAAGAGTATGGAAAGGCGAGAGAATATCTGTAGTCAGAGGAGAGGGGAGGTTGATTTTTCCTGTTGTTGTCTGTCTGTATCAGGTTATAGTCACGAAGCAGTGAACAGTTCACTCTTAACTAGAAAAATCAGTACCTCAATGTATGTTTGTAATGTGACAACTGGTTTATCCAGGAAAAACTAGGACAGATGCTCAACTCCTGAGAATGGTTGGGAAGAAGATAAGAGAGGGGCCTGCGGCCAAACTCATGGAGTCCTTCATTGGATGTTACCTGGTGACAAGTAGAAAATGCAGAATACAGGACACATGTCTTGCATCTGAGAAGGGTGAAAATGGTATCAGTAGAAAACTGATGAGGCTTCAGATCAATGCTGTTAGAGCAAGTGATAGGAAGAAAAAGCTTGGTTTGGCAGCCTTGGGTAATTCCAGGCTTTCTCTTTCTCTACCCAGGCTCCACACAGCCTACTTCTCTCTTTGCCTTCCTTTTGCAGATTTCTAAAAATGGTTTAAGTGGAGCTCTCACTGAGTTCTGACTGAGAGAATCATTCCAGGACTCTTCTAGGAATTCTGGCAATACCTCTAAAATTACTTTCCTCGATAATTTCTCTTTTAAGCTCCCTATTTTATCCACTTCTTCCTTCCTTCCAATATCCATCTTCTTTTCAGCTTCTTCTTTACTGTCTCTATGTCTTATGTTTTTCACCATTGCGTGGTGAAAAAATGAACATTGACCAAAGAACTCTTATCCTCCCCTGGGAAAATAGAGGAATTGAAGATAAATTGTTCTGCTCCATCTNTGGTTTTAGAAACTTTCATAAACATCAATCCGGATGTTTTTTTTTCTTTTTTTTTTTTTTTTTCAAAGTTATCAAATCAAGACAAGGGAAAAATTATATTCACCATTTAAGGTATTTTCAATATACTTTCCAGCCCCAGCAACTCGAAGCAGCTTTGTTTTGAAACTTCATCCTTGAAAATGAAAGTACTCCTGAATGATGCAATGCTTTTTGGAGAAATTTGGTTTGGAAATTACATACTTAGAAACATTAAAACATTGTGTGCTGAGCATGTAAAAAACATAATTTCCCTTCTCTGATTTAGACCTCTACCCAACACTGATTAATGTTCCCAGGCATGAATATTTGTTTGTGCACCATGAAAAATAGAGATGGAAAAGATCTATTGCATCATCTAGTTCATCTTACCTCTGAAGGCTTAAGGCTACGCTCTCTATTTGTACTAGTGACAAAAGCTGAGAGTAGCAGAAAGGTCCTTTCTGTAAAGTTTTCTGAAGAGGTTTAGTGGAACAGGGTCAGCAATTATAACTCCAAAGAACATTTTTTTTTTTGTTTGCACCTTGGCTTTGCCATTCAAACATTTTCCAGAATTTCCTGATGTGAAATTCAAGAAACAGTAAAATNTTTTGCACCATTGCGTGGTGAAAAAATGAACATTGACCAAAGAACTCTTATCCTCCCCTGGGAAAATAGAGGAATTGAAGATAAATTGTTCTGCTCCATCTTTATTTTATTTTTGTTTTATTTTTCATTTCCCCAGTTATCATTCATTCTTATTCCTTTTCTCCTTCTCTACTTCTACTCATCCTTTTTCTTACTGTCTGATTTTGTGACAGATTTCGGAAAGAGTAACTTGCTGCAGGTCAGTGGAAATTAGGAGAATTTGCACAACACAAGTTAATGTAGCATTGAAGTTGTGATGATCTTGACAAGCTTGGAAACAATATTTCAATTCTAAATCACAGCAATTTATAACCCTCTTAAAAAAACATTACCTATGAGGCTCAAATTTTTCATCCTCAGCCTCAGTTCAAGACTCAACTGGTTTTAGAAACTTTCATAAACATCAATCCGGATGTTTTTTTTTCTTTTTTTTTTTTTTTTTCAAAGTTATCAAATCAAGACAAGGGAAAAATTATATTCACCATTTAAGGTATTTTCAATATACTTTCCAGCCCCAGCAACTCGAAGCAGCTTTGTTTTGAAACTTCATCCTTGAAAATGAAAGTACTCCTGAATGATGCAATGCTTTTTGGAGAAATTTGGTTTGGAAATTACATACTTAGAAACATTAAAACATTGTGTGCTGAGCATGTAAAAAACATAATTTCCCTTCTCTGATTTAGACCTCTACCCAACACTGATTAATGTTCCCAGGCATGAATATTTGTTTGTGCACTAATGAAAAATAGAGATGGAAAAGATCTATTGCATCATCTAGTTCATCTTACCTCTGAAGGCTTAAGGCTACGCTCTCTATTTGTACTAGTGACAAAAGCTGAGAGTAGCAGAAAGGTCCTTTCTGTAAAGTTTTCTGAAGAGGTTTAGTGGAACAGGGTCAGCAATTATAACTCCAAAGAACATTTTTTTTTTTGTTTGCACCTTGGCTTTGCCATTCAAACATTTTCCAGAATTTCCTGATGTGAAATTCAAGAAACAGTAAAATGTGCACTCAGCTTGAACCATCGCCTGGTCTAGCCTGAAGCACTCAACTTCTTTGACCTGTTTCATAATTTTGAACCTGAAGATCTTTCAGGAAGTTTCCCTTGCTATGACTTACATTGTCAAGTTCTTCAGGCTATGGCAATAATCAAGTCATGACCAGTTATGTCCTGCTAAAAAGTACTCTTCTCTCTTTTTTATTTGTTCTATATTATGGATACATATAGCATATTATATCAATAGCCATTCATTTTTTTTAGACAACCTAGTTGTGCCAGGCTTCCTTCACCTTTGTCTGTAAGCCAGTTCATGGAGTCGTTCAGTTATCCAACAGACCCTTGGCTCTCATTGCACTCATTGCATTCATCTCCTATCAGCCCAGCATATCTGCTTTCTACTGCACTTATTTGCATTTCTTCATATTTTTCAATAAGTTTTTGATTTTAGTAGCAGCTCCTGGAATGTAAAGCAGTTCTCAATAGTACTTAGCAGCATCCCACAGAAAGTCTACTCTAGGAAAACATTTTGGCTGGCTAGTAAATAGTAAATATTTATCCTGAAAGAAATATTTATCTTAGTTCTTAACTAAACATGTGGGATATTTCTGTGGCATTAAAAAAGAAAAAAGAAATAGAAGAAAAAAAATCAAGGGAAATGAAATAATCCACAAAATGTTTGATGCCACTGAAAAATATTTGGAATTGGGACATTTAAGACTATCCGTGATGTTTTTAGGGCAGACTAGCTAATACACTTATATAACAGAATTTCGAATCTAGATTTGTATCTGGGCAGGAAAAGGAAAGAGGATATTTGCAGTTGTGTTAGTATACTGTAGTTAGTCCTTCGTTCCTCGGAAGAATTACTGTGACAAGATGACACATTTGAAGGAAAATACTAAAAGAAACCAAATATTTCTTCTTAACTCCCTGATGTGCTACTTCTGGAAAGCTTATACAATTTTAAAAATTGCAAAGTTTTTTGAAACAGCTGTTTGTTTTAGGGAACTGCATTTTCTGAGACATTGAGCTGGAACCTCATTTTCAGAAAGAGCTAAGTACAGCAACTTTGAAAAATGGGCTTTTTTAGTTGTCCCAAATTGGAAGTTGAAAAAGGAGATTCCCAGAACTAATATTTCTTTTTGAATACATATTCTAAATTGTATCACTGGAACACAGGCAGTAGCATAGCAGAGACAGCACATCATATTTCTCTTTGTCTGGTAGAGAAATGCCACATTTTTTAAAAAAAAAACCCATGTATTTTAATTGAACTGAGATGAAAATTTGGTTGTAATTGACAGATTTGAAGAAGTTATTTTATTCAAACTTATTTTTGTAAAACCCAATGAACTATTCAACATATAATTACTTACGAGACTTCTACTGAGAGAAACCAGTTTACATATTTCTTCAAAAAATGATCAGGAAGTAGAAATTTCCTTCTCAAGAGAATTTAAAATAATCTCAAAACCAGGACATGCTATTAAAAGTGTAAGATGTCATAATATGGACTTTTTACAATTAGATGGTTTCTAAAATGTACTCTGACAATACTCCTTTAATTCTTTTACATTTTGTTCTCTCTTTCTTGGCTAATTAGAATGATTTGCCCTTGTAAATTTTATAAAATCTTTATATATTTATGTTGCATTATTATCCCATCCCATGATCTAACTATAATCATCTTGACTCATGGGTAAGTAGATGAAACTGTTAAAAAGTTGTTCAAACATATACATTATATGTATATCTTCTTAATCTCTGTGTCCATAAATGAGAATACACCAATGCACTATAGGGTGAAATTTTATTTAAAGGGTTTTTTTTCCGCAGGCCAAAGGAATAAGGCATAGGAATTTCCATGAAGAAATGTCCCATGTTCTTCCAAGTATTATATCATGATTTGAAAAACTAGACATACCCCAAATGTTCTGTATTATTTTTTTTAAGTGTGAATTTTGTTCATAGCCTTTCTGTTGTGGTACCTTGAAATTGTATCATCTGGGACCTATTGTAAGTATATGACTTTCATGCTGACCTCCAAAATAACATTTTGGAGTGAGAATATTGGAAATTGCTTCACTCTTGGCCAAAATCAGGGATAATGCAGGTAGAAGTGGTAGAAAGGTGAGATGAATGCTCTCTGCTTTCACAAAAATCTCACCATTATATTCTTCCACAAAAGGAAGGTAGTACCCTTTTGTGTGTAGGATATACTTTCGAGGAAATATTAGCAGCTAATGCTCTAATGTGATCGTTTGTTTCTCCAGGGAAACAAAGATAGAAATGCTCCTCTACTGTGCTAATGTCATGGCAAACCTTTCTGATGACTGCAGTAAAACTTCCACCAGAAGGAAGTATGTGGCACAATTGCAGAAGCTAGGCTGACTCACGATACCGAAGTTTAAATGGAGGATTCTTCTTCTTTCAATTCAAATTCATCAGCTTCTCCAAAGACTGAGTCATAGGTATTGGTTCCCAGATATCCTTTCAAGAGAAACAGGGCTGAAAATGATTGCATTTGTGTTGCTTGCAAATGATTGCAACGGTGCTTTATGGCGGTTTTTTTCTGGGAGGTTCCTTACTTCTTTTTTTTCAGAGTCCAACTACATGATGGCAGGGTTACTGACCTTGTGGTCAATGTAATAATCCTCAGTTGCCCTACCACAATTATTGATCTCACATATATTTATATCACAGCTGCTGAAGATTCAGAATATTGCTGCAGTACCAATAATAAATATTAATATTTCTATAGCAATCAATTGCTCTTAATTACTTTCACCCCAGGAGCCAAGGGAAAGAGGAGCCAAGTTCTGAAGAAGAGAGATCCTTATTCAATGCCTTATTTCCAAAGGAGAAAAGGAATGCAGAGAGGACTGGAAATCTGCCAACAAAAGGAGACAACTGAAAGAGGAAAATATAAATATTTAGCCACTGAGATCTTTTAAAGTACAAAACATCATCTATAATTCAGATTCAAAATTGCTATATTTAAATACTATCACAACCGTACTACAAATAGTCCTCCTATGCAGGCAAATTACAAGGTAAGTGTGAGACATGTACCTCAGCCTCAACTTATTTGCTCTCCCCTGAAAGTGGGGCTGTCACTGGAACACTTTCTTGAACTGTTACTATATCTGAACTTTTTTCATGCTATAGTTAGATTTTTATCACAACTCCAAGGCTGAACACTGGAAAAACTGGACAAAAAGATTACTCCAGAATGATTCATCCATAGGAGACCTGGATCCAAACTTTTGTGCAGAAGGGTGGAGCATTGAGCATCCAGTGAAAAGTGGCAAAGAGGAGCTTCCATGGCCACCCAGAAGAGACAGTGGGTGCTGTGCCTACGGAGGCTTTGCCAAGGGGAGCCTCACACCAAGCATGCCTGCAGCTTTCAAAGCTACTCAGCCTGTCCAGGCCAGCATCACCACCTGGTGCCAGGGAATGGCATTTAAAGACCTTTTGTTGCTGCAACAGGACATGGGAGTAACTGGCTGAGGGACAATTTGATCCTTATCAATAGCACAGGGGAAAACTATGGGAAGAGCTGGAACTGGACTTTTCCTCTGGCTTCCTACAAAGACACAACCACCTGTCACCTGGCAGTTCATCAGGAGTTTAGACAGGGAAAAGTCATTCAGGAGTGCTGTCCTCTGAGAGGAGGAAAGGGAAATTCAACAGCACAGGAAAGCAGCCCATCTGGAATAAACAAGGAAATTGATGTACAGAGAGAAGGGAGGTCCAGAGAGGGTTTTTAAAAAGTCTTCATTCCTATGGAGAATTGCATAATATAGTATTTGTTTTTACATAAAACAGAGCAAATAATTTTGCAGTATTAAAAATTCCCCTCTCTTGAGAAACTGTTCTCTGTCTTTTGTTGTTCTGATTATTATTATAATCAGGCTATCACAGACTACTGCCTTCCTTTTTTTCCTTCTTAGGAATGGAACAACTACTTTTTTTTTGTTGTGTAGGTGGTGAGAGGAATAGGGAGAAGCTGATTTTAACGCTTCCAAATGAATCTTCACCGTGTCAGTAATTTCCTTATCCAGCAAAGGTCTGCAGTCACAGGAAACATAATTTCCATTGTGTCCCTGCATTGGCAGTGTGGGATGTCTCAGAGAATAGCATCTTAGCTTCAAGCCCTGAGAGAGGTCTCCAGGCTTGTCTTGTGAAGGCATGTACACAGAGTACAAGCTACTTTCAAAGACTGCAAAACTGAGAGCCTGGAGCTGTCTGTGCCTGGAGCTTTGACTATCAGTGGAGACAAAGGGCATTTATGGAAAATCTGGCATTTTGCAGCCAGTATTTGGCCACCGGAGAGAAAAAGAATGACAAGGGCTATGAAAAGGACTAGGCGTGCACTGAAAATTCTTAGGAGACACAGAAAAGTTTCAGTTTTTGCTCTGGATTTGATGCAGGGTTTATGTGAAAGGAAAAGCTGCTCTGGAAAGCATTGTAGTGTAGAGAGATGGGTTTAGATGTGGCTGGAAGGAAAACCTGGTGTGGTATTTATCTGAGATTGGAAATCATACAAAAGTGGAATATCACCATAGAGAGAGCTTTTGCTTCTCTAACATAATCTTTCAGAGTCTTCCAGTCATTGTGGGTGGTTCAGATGATAGTCCTTGCTCAGCCTTTACCAGATAAGAAACATCAGTGAGAATATTTAGATGCTGAACCAGGAGTAGGGAAATATGGAGGGCTCCCATAGGAGGTTATGAAAAAGGAAAAGAAATTGAGTTATTGCCTCTCACCAGTTTGTCCAAATAATGTTACCAGAAATTAAATCTTCTTTATAGCACTTTGGTAGACAAATGTCGGAGAGCTCAACACATTGACTGTTGAGGTTGCTGGGCAGCACAACACTGGGGTCCTTGCCCTGGGGCCAGGCAGGTGGATGGGTAATAACATGGCAAAAAATTGCCATGTTTGCATAAGTCCCCACATCTTCTGCATTGCTGTGCTTCTTCCGGCTGGCACTTTGTCATCTAAACTCAAAAATTTTGCTTGATTGTCATCAAGTGTTTGGTTATTAAAAACAAGCTGTCACCCTGGCAGCCTTCAAATATAATGTATAATTAAGAGTATCCTGCCCTGTTTCCAAAACAGTGTTACAATAATGTCAAGATATGATAATCTAGAAAAAGGCAATGGAAAACAGGAGTAGTCAGACACGTAGGATGTTTCTATGTCTCCAATATGTTTATTAATTTTGGGGATTATGGCCTTGCACCCCAGACTGCCACATTGAAAAATCCACCCCAAGAAAAGGGGCAGCAACAGTGGAGCTGAATAAAAAGCAAGTGTTGAGGTTTACGTGGGAGCAGGTGGAGAGTAGGATGAAAGAATGCAGGTTTCTCACTTTTCTTTCTTTGGAGTCTGTTTTTTTACTAACACTGATGGTGTCAGGACTTCATCCCTCCTCTTTTTAACAGCGCTGTGAACATGGAAGCAAACTCCCTTAGGGAACCTGGAGGATTGCATCCATTCCTCACAGCATATCTCAGGGGGTACGTGCTCTCTCACATGGTGTAACATCTATCTCATCTATCATCTATGGCAGGGTGCTCTTCTCTTCCCCCAGTCATACTGATCCCATCAGCAGGACCCCTGGATGAGGCCAAGTGTTGCTGGGCTTCACCTGCCTGTGGATACTCTCCCAAATTCACTATCCTCCTAGAGCTACTGGCAGACCTAAAAATGCAGCATTTATTCCCATTTGTGTGCTTGAGTTGCTCATGGAGAAAAACCATCGAATCATACAGGATTTCCAAAAAGGAAGATTAGAAAGCACCAGTGAGCCAAGCACCAGGATCCATTTCATGTGTGATATGATTAAAAGGTTATTTACAGCTTTTTTTTTTTTTTTAGCCATCATTGTTTTGGACTCTCTCTACCTTATTTATTATGTTATTCCTTCACTAGATACTTTGCTGAACATTGACAGCCATTTACTTTTATTGCACTGCTGTATCTTTGCCTCTCCTGAGCACTTTATTGCATTAGGTGCTTTGAACATATCTGTTACTGTTGCATAGCAGAGGAGTGATATCTCTGGATATTTATAAAGTCTCTTTTTATAAATGATTTGGAAGCAACACATGGCTTTAGAAATTATATCTCAGACTTTCTTTTCAGGACTTCAAGTCTACTGTAGGCAAATAGTTACTGCATGCAAGAGAAACCAATACGAGAAAGGGAAAGAACCATCTCAATTTGACATTTAGTGCAGAATTTTGGGTTTTATAAAGTACTTTGTACACCAGGAGGCATCTGAAAAAAATACACAGATCTTTTCAGCCTATCTTCCTTCCCGTCTCACCTTCAAATTTTGTTCTATAATGAAGAAACCTTTCATTTTTCTTTTTGTTTGGTCTCACTCTTTCCAATTACCAGTGCAGGGGCCAAGAAAAGAGGAGGACAGATTCCTGGTCAGCAAGAGGATCTCCCTCCTCTGATGAGCTAAGGACAAGAGCAGTTTAGCTGAAGAGAGTACAAAACCTTTTTCAGCACAATTAAGAAAAGCATATGGGCAAGGAGTTGATACAACTTATTTTCAGTTTGGTTTCCTTTGCCAGCTCTGCAACCTGTTTTATCTTTTCTTGCACAGTGATTTAGTTTCCTTGTTAAATGCAAGAGCTTCAGAAAAACCTAAACATTCTAAAGAGTACCTCCAATTGAAAGTCAGTCAAGCTGACACTCCTGAGTGCCTGTGGTACTTCTGGAAGGTTTGACCAGCAGAAGCTAAGAAAACCAAGAGGAAATGTCTTGACTAGTGAAATTTTGAATTTTTCCCATATGTCAACAGCTCTTGCACTGGGGAATACAACGCACTACATGCAGTCTCAGAAGTGCCAGGCAGAATACAATAATTGCTTTCCACTGCCTCCTGATACTCTTTTTCTAAAACATCCCAGTGTTTGTTTAGCTGCCTTTGCTACAAGGAAACACTGTGGAGTCATGTTCAGTTCTCTCAGCCTTTTTGTGCAAAGCTGCTTTCCAGCTGTTCAGTCCGTGGTGTGTCCTGCTGCATGGGGTGATTCCACCCCTCACGGGGAACTTGGCATTTGCTTCTCTAGAATTTCATGGTCCTGTCAGTCTATTTTTACAGCCTGCCTGTGTCCCTCTGAGTAGCGATCACACCCTCTATCATGACAGCTGCTCCCTCTGGTTTGGTATCATCTGCAGCCTTGCCAGGAATCAGCTCTTTCTTATCACTCTGTTGTTAACTGTTTTTAACAATCACAATAAATTCTATTTGCCACTGATAAAACTATCAGTTAGACTTGCTACTGCAGATTGCCACTGTCAGACCCCAGCAAGTTTTCCACCCCCTCATGAACCTGGTCCATTGTTCTCCAGCTTGTTTATGGAGAACCCATAGCTTCTCTGGTCCCCTGTTTCAGTGCTTCGCTCTCAACAGTGAAGATTGTTTTCTTTATATCCAGTCAGATTTTCTTTTCCTGAGACTTTTCATCATTAACTTTTTTTGTAATTTGCTGTGTACCTCAGAGATGGGCTCCATCTTCCCTATAAATCTACTTTCAGTTGTAGCAGACAGAAATTAAATCCCTTTCCACCATCCCTTCTCCAGCATAAAGAAATGCAGCTTCATCCACCTTTCCTCACAAAGCTTGTTCTCCAGCCACCTATCCATCTTCATAATACTCCACCAAACTTGATGTAGTTATCACTCTCTCTCCAACAGGGATTCAGAACTGGACAGAATGCTCTACATGCAGACTGCTCTCTTAAACCTCCTGGCTATGTCCAAGGTGGTCTCTACCTTCAAGGCAGAAGAGGCAGTGTGAAGGCTTTGCAGGAGCTGGGAGCTGTGGTACATCCTGGAATCCCAGCGTCCCCATCACCTTGCTTGGAGAGCTGGCTAATGCGTACCCCAGATTCCATTTGGACAATGTGAGCACTTTTAATTTCTGAAGGCACCAGGATACAGAGGCAAGGATGTGCCTATGCCCCCAGACTCGCTCCCATGTGGTGTTTGGAGGCATCTGGTCCTGGATATTCTAAAAGAGTTGCTAGGTTCTGCAGGCTATGCCATGATCTAGAAGACTGCTCAGACTGGAAGGTGGGAATCCCTACCCTGTATAAACAGTGTGGGAGGGGTATGGCTGAGGACACAGGGGGCTCAGAGTCTTGTTTTGGCCCACACAACCCATGCCCGTGGGACTTATATGGTAGTTGTAAATTTGATTCAGCCGTGTATGACAAATCTTATCTGTATATTGTGGTCTTGCTTGTGCACTGAACAGCCCCAGTGGGGCCCAGATTAGATTTATATGGGAAGCATAGTCAAAACCAGTCATTTTTTCCTTTGGGAAAATATGTGTTCTTTGTGCAGACATCTGTGGGAAAGATAAACAATTAGAATAGTGATCCATTGGGTGCAAAGATAAGAGCTAATTAGTCATACTGGCTTTTCCTGGATAGAGTTAACTTTCTAGTAGCTTGTGTGATGCTGTATTCTCAATTTGTGCTGAAAACAATATTGACAAAACCCCAATGCTTTAGTTATTGCTGGACAGTCCTTTAAAGAATCATGGCTGTTTCTGCTTCTCACACTGGCCTTCCAGGGAAGAGACTGGGGGTGCACAAGAAGGTGGGAGGAGAAACAGCTGGGACAGCTGAATCCAATGGAAAAAAAAGAGATTTGATAACATACGACATGTGACATTTTGCTCAGCAATAAAAGCTGTGAAGGGTGAGTGTTTTCAGTGACAGCAGGGCCAGAAATTTGGCTTCAATGATCCTCATAGGTCCCTTCCAACTCAGAGAAATCCATGATTCTATAGCTTGTCTTCCCAATCCACCACTATGTATGATGGAACTCTGCTTTGCTGGGACAGGCTTAACACCTGTCTGCTAAAGGGAAATGGTGAACAAATCCTATATAGGAAATTCTACTTTATTTAATATGCAGCTTTTGCTTCACCCATGAAACTGTCTTTATGTCAACCCATGAGTTTTCACACTCTTGCCCTTCTGATTCTCTTCCCCATCCCATGGAGAGGAGTGAGAGGGGTTGTGGGGCTTAGTTGCCTACTGGGGTTAAACCACAACATAAATATTTGTGATCAGTTCCATGGACAGCATGTGAAGGACTGATGCAAAATACCCAGTTCTTTTTCTCACCTGAATTAAGTCACTTGGACTTCATTTTTCAGTCTCTGGAAGAATTCTAAGAACCCTTTTTCTTTTAAAAGGATGAAGTCAATAGCTGTTAAAGGAGGGCCACCACTGAGCTTGCATACTGCTGAAGCAGGGC
The DNA here is from genome assembly GCA_013396955.1 of Regulus satrapa. Taxonomy (NCBI): domain Eukaryota; kingdom Metazoa; phylum Chordata; class Aves; order Passeriformes; family Regulidae; genus Regulus; species Regulus satrapa. The sequence goes on along the minus strand of VWZN01004070.1, from coordinate 618,492 downwards.
ATGAAAAACAAGAGCTGAGTTCTAGCAATAAACATCAGCCCAGGAATGGTGATGTTTCTTCAGCAATTTATTGAGTAGTCCTTCCAAGGTACTGGTCGTGCCTGGTTTATTACTTTTAGATTGGTATTTGTGCATGTTTTTAAAAATAGAATTAAGATGAGGATTTTTCTGCTGTTTTGGTGGGGGTAGGGCAGGTGTTCAGCTTTCTTCCTTTTGTTCTTGGTTATGTATTCTATGTGGTCCCATACTGATACCTTAATAAAATATTCTTACCTCTCACATAGACGATTTATCGTTGTTTTTAATTAAGAAATCATCAGCTAGCATTTGACAGGCCATTTTCAGCCTCATTACAAATGTGTTCTTGATTAAATATCAGGTATATTCAATATCCTGTAAAGCAGAGAAGAGTGCTTTCTCTTTTCTACTAGTCTATAGTAAACATGACAGATATGATGTCAATAGCATGTGCTTAGCATAAAGTGCAATAATGGTAATGGGGAGTTGAAAACCATGTAAACCTGCCTCCTCAGAGTGGAACTGAATTCAGTAGCTTCCTCATTTGGAGAGCAGTTAGGAAAATGTTGTCTGGCCCATCTAGGAGATTTCTTCTTACACAGAAAGAAAAAAAAAATGGAGGTTGGAGGACCCTAATCTGTGGTCTTCTCAGGAATGGGCCTTCAGAGTTGGGGAGATGAAGGATGACAGAAAAGTACTAGAAATCAAAGCTGAGCAAAGGAACTCAGTGCTGCATGCTGTGTGATGGAGGTGTCAGTGCAGAAGAGAAATAGATCAAAAAGGTATGTGTGTGTG
>VWZN01004070.1:600602-617554 GCA_013396955.1 Regulus satrapa | reverse complement strand
GGGGTGGTGGGGGGGGGGGGTGGGTATGTGTGTCTTAGAGACAAAACATGAGATAAGGGGAGTATGTAAGAAGGGGAGAAGAAAGAAGCAGTCAGAGTTTTGCATGTTAACAAAAGTGAAATTATATCTCTAAAAATTAAGAAGTGAAATTAAAACCTGATGGCAGGAAGGATAAAACCCATTAAAGGACCTCACAGGACCTGCCTAAACACCCAGCCACATATGGCTCCAAAAAAAAAAAAAAAAAAAAACCCCCAAAAAAACCCAACAAAACAAACTCAAAAAAACTCCACACACACACAAACACCAAACCAAAACAAAAAACAACAATAAAACAAAAAAACAACCAACCAACCAACCAAACAAAATACCCCCAGACCACCAAAACAACAACAAAAAAAACCCCTACAAGAATACATTTTTCTCTTCTGGAAGATGCTGGGCATCTTTCTTCTCTCCACTAAACTGGATGCACCTCAGTAGTCTGACCTTCTCACCTAAAAGATTTATGGCTGTTAACTTTCCACAGAATATTTCCATGCTGACATGTCCTCTTTCTTCTTTCTTGATAAAACAAGTTTAAGTTAGACTGGCTGGGGTTTGTCTTAAGGTAGTTGAAAGACGCCCTACACTTTGGTTTTCACTAGAAAGGAACTCATTGCTGCATCTTCTCTCACACCATTATCTGTCTGATGATGTCTGGGAAAGCACCTAAAAGCCAAGGACAAGTACCAAGTAGAAGGTGTACAGGTGACAGTAATGTCATAGACATCTACTCTTTACTCTGTATTTTTATCTATTTTAGGTTTTACAGAACAATTTGAGGTACCTTGGAAACCGTCTGGTGTTCTCTGTAATAATTCTCCCCATCTGGTCTGGAGTGACTTCTGAAATATTAATGATACTACTTAACTGCATTCCAAGTTCAATGTGTTTACCATCTCCAGGCTACTTTCTCCACCCCTTTTACAGAGCCTAGTACAATTTTGAAGTGGTGAATATTTTAAATAAGGTTGAACCACCCTGGAATTGATGTTAGTTTTGCTGATGCCTGACAAAAAGGAGCATACAAGCTGAAAAACACAAAATTGATTTCACATTTGTTTGCAGCAGCACAACATAAAATTGCAGTGGATTGGAAACAAAAGGAAGTTCTATGTCTAGAAGAAAGAGGCTGAAAGGATGTTTGGAAGTGATGATAATGGAAAAGTTAGCTGATGTCAGAAGTGATTACACAGGAGGCTTCTACGCACTATAGCTGCCTCTCTCTGACTATATTCAGCAATATCCTTTGCCTGATGTCCCCAGCTGCCACTGCATTCTTTCACACTTTTGCAAATGCTGGTTAATATAACATTTTCCTGCTCTGCTGCTTAAAGGACACATATCAAAAAGATGGCTTAATTTCCAAAAGGCTCTGATGTGTAATATGGAAATAGTGCCACGTGGTAAGCTCACTACTTATACTATGTCCAGTGCATTTTACTTGAACATGTTTTAATCTGACAGCTTTTATTCCTGCTCCTTGCTAGAGTTATGTTTTTCCTTTGATCAAAATAAAAATAATGAGAAATGCAAAGCACAGGCTTGGTAGAAATATTAATTCATATTTTCATTTGGACACATAATCCTAAAATACCTGTTCTTGTCTCTGTTGAACCAGAACCTTAAACCACACTGTAAATAGAGTTAAATTTGTAGGGTTATATTTCATTTTTTTCTCGCTCCTCCATCTCTTTCCTGCCTGACTCATCACCCTACTTTAATTTCCCCAGCAAGATAAAACTGAATATCAGAGGTTGGTAAACATCTTAGTTTTCAAATGACAAAAACTGAACCGTGAGCATGAAAGTCTAATCAACAGAGCTGAGCAAAAAATTTTGTGATCCAACATTTTCACATAAGAGAAACATTTTCTCATAAGAAAATGCAGATTTGAACATCATCTAATGGGACAGAAGGAAAGACAGGACAAAAAAGTCATTTTCATTAGGTAAAAATATTCTATTTAAAAATACTTAAGCAGCAACATTCCAATACTTCATTTTGAAACAACTTATAATATTCTTATTATTTGGGTTAGAAATTTAAGCTGTGATAATGAAAAAAAAATAGCTCTAACCATTATATTATTGTATTTTAAACATCAGTTATAAGTTGGGTATATTTTTTGCAATCATAGAATGGCTTGTGTTGGAAGGGAGCTTAAAGATCATCCATTCCCAACCCTACTGCCCTGGCAGGGACACCTTCCACTAGACCAAGTCTGTTCAAAGCCCAGTCCATCTTGGCCTTAAACACTTCCAAGAGATGGAGCATCCACAACCTCTCTGGGCAACCTGTTCAGCTGCTTCACTACTCTCAGGAGTAAGTTTTTCCTGAAATCTAATCTAAATTTCTCCTCTTTAAACTCAAAGCCCTAATTTCTTGCCCTATCTCCTCTCCAGTTCTCCCATAGGCCCCTTTTAGTAAAGATGCCTCCCTGTAGCCTTTTCTTTTCCAGGCTGAACAGCCCCAGCTCCCTATGTCTTCACAGGAGAGGAGCTCCAGCCTTCTGATCAACTTAGTGATTTCCTCTGGACTTGCTGCAACAAGTCCACGTCTTTCTAGTGCTGGAAACCCCAGACCTGGTTGCAGAATTCCAGGTGGGTTCTGACAAGAGCAAAGCAGAGGGGGAGAATCAACCTGATGCTGGATATTTAGAAATAAGTAGAAATATTCAGCATCAGAAATTAAAACCTCTGATGCCTGACATCTGATGATATGAAGAAAAGCTTTGACTAAACAAAGAGAAAAGCTCTGAATTTATATTATGTAGCACTTCATATGTGTTTCAGTTTCCTTAATTGTAAGCAAACAAACAAACGTCACAAAAATAATGCAAAATATCTTCTAGCATGTCCAGTTTTATTCTGGGCCAGCATTTTTATTGGTGAAATTTACCAACAGAGCTTCTTGAAACAACATAAATCATTGGAATTACTGGTGGATTAAACAGGATTTACTTTTCCTTAATTGCACAAATACCATGTGATCTCAATGAAAACTTTAATCCTAAGACTTCAAATTTCGATGCTAAAAATTATCTGAATTGTGTAGAATGGGTTTACTTTTTAAAATTTTACTTCTACAGGGAAGTTTATGAAAATCAGACAAAAGGGCAGGCAGCAGAACCTGGCTGGCTGCAGTCATAAATCTGAGCCCTTTGAGGAAGGGCCACTTGAATCTCAGTCTTTTGCTTTTTTGAATCCCTGGTATCATTCTTGGGGTCCTGTGCAGCCTCTGTAGCACAGAACATTCATTGCTGCTAACCTGGGCACTGAGGACATGGCCTGCAAGAACCAGCTGCTGCACAGCTGGCCAGACTCCTCCTCCTCCAGACCCTTCTTAACTTAGGGGGCATTTGGGAGCATTGAGGATGATGGTAAGGAAGAAGACAGGGAGAATGCAATTTTCCATCTGAAGCTGTCCTAAGTTAGTATAATTAGATGGAACGTAACTAAGCCTGAAGCTGATTTATATTAATGTGATGCTCATGTGAAATGTGCTCTGGGTCAGGATGTGCAAAGATAGCAGTAAGCAGATCCCAAAATGTAAATTCCAGTCTGCAATACTGTAACAGATAAAATATTGCATTAGGCTCCCATACAAAGCACTCCCTTTTAGACCAGGTTGATTGAATTGAACTGAGCTAAACTGCATTTTTGAAAACAAATCATGCTTTCACACACTGTGATTTGACTCTTAAAAGATAAAGACATTAATCTACATTTTGAGAACATAATGTGGGCTTTGCTGAGCTAATTCTGTGCACAGATTGCGCTGTACATTTTTACAAACCATTAATGGGAATTCAGAGCCCTCAGAGCTTTCCGTATTGAATCTCCATCTGACATTAGAACAAGATCTGTCCAGCTCTCACAGCAGCAAGAAAGGCCTTGGTTTCAAGGAGACCTGGAGGGACAGAATCTGAAAGAGTAATATCTTTAACCTTAGGGTACCAGAGATGGATCTAATAGCCCTGGTGTTTGTGCTAGCTTCAGACCTTAAATCATCTTTTTCAGTTGATATATAAGGCCAGATTCTCTAGTGTCCTCTGGCTGTTTTGAGCTGTTACTGTAAGGCAACAAGCCATAAGCTGAAGTTGTTTCACTGATTAAACCAAATTTATAGTTGTTTTTCCACTGCAAGAAAGATAAAGATATCTGAACCATGATTTACAAAGACTGAGAGGAGAATATCACAACATTATCGGCCTTTAATGATGATGGAAACAGTAAGCTCTCATAAGCATTTTCCTGAGACATAGAGAAATAGAAAGGTTCAGGTCCAATGGTTACCCCTCTACGAACTTGGGATCTTGTGTATTGTCTTAAATTATTTGGCAAAGGGATGGTTCTCTATACTCCATTTTGTTCACGACAACTACTAAAACCTGGAGATGGTAGGTGGGGGCAAAACATTTATCTCTTCCTTATCTTCCTAGCATATTCTAAGAAAAGCACATCTGCATTTTCAGGGCTATCCTACATGTTAAAAAACTTCCAATCAAGACTCCAAATCAATAACAACTCTCAAAAATATTTTTCCCAGGCATGTAACTGAATCTTCTCCAAAATATCAGGAGCACCAGAGATTGTCCATAGGGCCAGGTTATACCTGCCAATCCCCTTTTGCTCTGCTACAGTACGCACTTCTCTTGTCCTTCTTTTACATCTCTGGGAAAAGAGATGTTCCTGGTGTTGCTTTAGATTATATTTCAAATGGTAGATGAGGTCATAATGTCAGGCTGTAAATAGACTAAGATAATATTATTAAATGGCTTTTTTAGCCAAGCACTTCCATCTCACCACTGACAGACCCTCTCTTGCAGAGCTGGTGGGCTTTTGCCCCCTGTGGCATACTTTAATTCTGGGGAAAGTCTGCAGGATGAGAATACAGTTTAGAGACTGGTGCTTTACTTAGCTAACTGAGTCAGATTCTGCTGTGCCTGGTATTTTCTAAGACTGTCAAAAGGACTGGTTACATCCTTCTCCCCTTACCCCTGGAACAAGGGTTACATGATGCTGTGTTTCACAGCCTCCAGGAGTTTTGGTAGTCAATTGAAAATTAAACAATAGCTCAGCAAGTTAAAAGTATTCCTAATGCAACATAGAGTTGTGCCATTACATGGCTTCAAAGGTGGCAGAAGACAATGAATGTCGATCTCTACTGTGTGGCTCTTCTGTGCATAAGAAATCTCTTGTCTGGGAGACTCATCAGCCTTTGAGATGCTGCAAAGTACAAAGTACTTCAGATACGTCCTTTCCATTAGCATTGCTCCCTAAAATCCCCAAAATCCTGTTTGTTCTTACATTTCTTGTCCCATTGCATAGCTTTAAGCAAATACTCCATCCCTTTGATTGCAAGACAACAGAAATGGCCCCAAATGGCCAAGAGGCACAATGGAGTCTCCTGCTCCTCTGAGCACAAAAATAAATCAATGCATCTGGAGACAGCATGCCACCCATAAGACTTCTGCTTCATTTGTAAGGCTTGCCTGTGAGTATTAATATTCTCTCTCTGGTATTTGTATAATGATTCAATTCTCTTTTTTATCTGAGGCATTTTCAAGAAAGGTATTGTTGTATTTAAAACCCAGTGTTTCAGCTCTTCCTCTCCGAAATAAGACATTAGCTTTTGGTACCAATAGGACTTTATGGGAAGAGGGTGGGGAAAGAACTTTAAAATAAGCATCATGAAATACCCATACTTGCAACTTATGTTTACATTATCTCATCATGAATGAGCTGGAAGATGTTTTTTATCTGCAGCATTTGCTTCAATCCATGCAGCTGATGAGGACGGGTCTTGTTATGAGCATGGCAGGTTCACCCACAGGTATTGCTAGTTACTCTTTGCAAAGCAGGGCAGGACATTCCTAACTGTATCTCATTGACAGAAAAGGCTCCCATGGGATGAGGACCTATATACCAAACCCATGGTAACAAAGCCATGCTTGTTTTGGAAAAACAAAGAGAAGAGTCATAAATGGCATATAATGGAGAAAGAAACTAGCAAGCTTTCCTGGCTGAAAACTTTAATGAATTTTGAATGTTGCAGTGCAAAGGAGAAAGTAGTGTGATATGGTTTGTACTTAGAAAGGAGGCTTCAATGGTGCATTTAATACAGCATCCTCTTTTGCCACAAAATTATCTGAATGTTCTCTCTCATGTGAAAATATTTTTGCCTTCAAGTTTCCAGCTGTTTGCATCATTGATACTGCTTAATTTTTATTTTTTTTTTTTTTCCTTTTCAAGGAGCTCCCAGTTCTCAAAAGACAACCCAGCTCTGGAAGACCAGTGTAGAATGAGAGTTGAGAGACTGTGAGAATTGCACAGGAATTAATCTTACTATGAAAACATATGGATGTGAGATAGGGTAGGCATTATTTTGCCAGTGGCTGGAGAACACAAATGCAAAACAACTGTCCAGCTTGTCAGAATTACCATGCATGAATATCCATGAGTGGATATTTATTATAAAACATTGCTATGTTTAGGGTTGCCAAACATAGCAACGTTTTATAATAAGAACAGTAGGAAGACTTCAGAAAACATCATATTTTGAAACAACGTTTACAGTATTCTGTAGCCCACTGCTCTATCAAGCACAGCTAGCAGATATTTTGAAGAGTCCCCTGGATGTGAGAGATCAAGGTACAAACTGGTGTGTGGTGCTCTGTAAATTCACAGTTTCTCTGAATGCATTTTGACTTTCATAGGAACATGACTGCAGATATCAACCTGCTCACAAGAACAATTTCAAGTGGTATTGATGGCAAATATCCTGGATTCTGTGATTCTACCCAAATAGGTCAATTTAGAAGAGAATTTAGTTTTTAAGTGTGAAAAGTGTTCCCCTGGCTCTTTCCTGAATGAACATTTCTATTTTCCACTTGATATTATTTTTATTTGTCATTTTAGTGTCTTATTACAAAAGTCAGGACTAGCGTGGTTTAATTTTCACTAGTTCTTGGCTTTCTGTAAAGTAAAAACAGTGCCTTTTATTTTGCATGAAATTTAGAAGGTTAAGTTATTCAGGTTCAGCTATGGGTAGTGTTGTAAAATCAGTTTTTGATAGTTTTGGTGGTAACCAGAATTCTCTGACTTGGAAAAAAGTATTCAGGGCACAAGAAACATTGCTACTGAAGAGTCCAACAGGGACTGCAGGAATAAGAATACAGCTTTGAGTGGTGGCTACTTATATCCTTGTGGCCACTTCTGTTATTCCAATACAGCTCTCAACTAGATTGCAAAAAGCTTCAGGATTCAGGACCCCTTCTGCTTAAGCATTAGTAGGTAACCTTGTATAACAAGGCTGGGACTCCTGTGTGATGGCAGAGTGCAAACCTACATTGACCTGCTGGGCCAATTTGAGGAAGTTTTGATGGTGCTAGTAGAGAGCTGGGATGATCTCAGAACAAGAAGTTTCTGCAGCAGTTCACTGTGTCTGCTGGAAACAGAGGCATGTAGTGGTTTTGCACAATCTGCATGAGGCTTGGTCCAGTCATTTTGCAGCAGGAGAAACCCTTTGTTTGGAAGATGAAGAAAGAAAGTGAAGGACAAGCAATGGCACAACATGTCTGGAAAAAACAACTATTTTATCTTTGCAGGAAGAGCCCAGGGAGAGGTGAAGAGAGCAAGAAAAATCTGATGAGCAGAGGAACTGTGAGAGCAGGCAAGGAGAATGAGAGATAGCACACAGACAGTTTGAGAATGAGACAAGGTGCAGATAAGGAGCTGTATCTATCTAATAGATATTCTTCCCTTAATTCTAATGGAAAATCTATCTCCCAGAGCCTGTCAGTGGAAACCTAATCCACGTCTAAGGGATACACAGCATTGCTCAAAGCAGAATTCAGATGATGACAAGGTCGTTTTCATCTCATCTGCTCTAACGCACAGCCCAGCAGTGAGTTTCTTCCCCCTTTGCTTCCCCTTCCCTGCAGAAGCTGAGAAAGGAGAGGAGAAGCTGAATGACAAGTAATTTCAGTAAACAAGTAATTTCTACAACACCCAGCGTAACTCAAGGATGGCTCTTCTGCTGCTGAGGAGAGTTTAACTTTGCTTTTCTGAAGAGTAGCTACTCTGTTGGCTGTTTGGGGCTCTACAGGTGACCAAGGAGTTGCACTGACCAAATACCTGCTGGAAATGCAAAGTTTAAAGAGCTGGCATGTGAGCTACCTTTTCCTGTATTCTGAATGGAAAGCAGAGGATATGTTACAACCTGATCTCCATTCAGTGCTAACCTTACTTAAAGGGTGGACCAGATGACCTTCTGAGGTACCTTCAAACTCAGTAACTCTGTGATCTCCTTAGCTATATAAGACAGATAAATAGATGTATGCACATATTCATGTGGAAAAATTATATCCCTGAAGTTCTTTGGCTAGAAAAATAGACCACACATATGAAGATCAAGCACATGAACAAACAGTTTCTCTGTGCTTTAACTTTCTTGCCAGATCAAATCCTAAGAAACAGTGGTCATATTTCCCAACATGACTGATCAACTCACAGGATCCGGGAAGAAATGTCTATCTTCACTTATTTCATCAGCTTTATAGAACTTAAGTATTTCCCAGATTTGTTGCAAATTTGTTTCTTCTGATCTTCTTCCACAGGGCTACAGTCCTTCATAAAAAGTGACCAGCTGCTCAGCTGCACTGCTAAAATATGCACCTTTACATTAAGGAGACACTTAATTATGAAGAAGAGTGTTTAAGGTCCAGCGCGTGCTCACAAGGAGCAGGTGGATTCATCTCCAGTTGCATCCAATGTGCAAACACAGTGGTTTATCTTTTCAAGGGACTTGAGGCTGACGCTGACTGTTGTGACAAATATCCCAGATGTCTATCATAGCACCATGCAAACTTTCCTGGAACTTTATGATCTATTCCAGAATTTGCTTTTTTCTCTCGGTGTCAGAAACAAATGTGATTTCAGCCTGCTGTTCCCATCACTGAAGTTCTTCTCACTACATAAGTTTCAGTTCTTTTCTTTCTTCCTGAGGGCCAGCACTCAGCTTTGTCAGACAAATGGTTCTCAACTATGTGAAACACTTCTGCAGCGGGAAGAAAAGTCTGCCAGCATTTCCAAAGCAGGAAAAGCTTCCTAATCTTGAATAGCTGTGACAACAACTAAAGGCTCTGCTATTTCCTTTTAATATTAATATTTAAATTTTTGCACTTGTTCTTTCCTTAGCTTTATTGTAAGTACACTTACATGGATCTTCTTATCTTGCCAATCCTGGCCTTGCTGTGCTGAATTATGTTCTCGGTTTGGTTTTGGACCTGCCTTGTCACTATAATTCCTGAGCTGGAGGATGATCCTGGTTATCCTCCCTAGGCTTGCTCTGCTTGCTTTGCTTCCCTACTGCAGGACCGTGATCTTGCTGTGAGGCCACTGTCCCTTCTGCCCTGTTCCTACCAGTCCTGGCTCCCCTTCTCTCCAAGAGCAGCCTGCTCATGCTGGACATGAATTACACTCAAAGTATAGAGATGGCCTTATGACAAAGACAGACTAATACTCAAAATGTGTGTAGTCAGAATGAAGCACATTTGGTCAAGCAGTTTGCAGTGCACAGGACACTGCACTGTATCTCTGCAGCCACACGGTCCTGCCACACCTCAGCAGGGATTTGGACTATCAGACACTGTACCCTCTCTTCCCCTGAAAATTTTTGAACTCCTTATTTATCTGGTGCATGCCTACAACCATTTATTAGTCACATATGGCCATAGATCATTAATGCACAACCTGATTACATCAGCTGCTTCCCCTTGCTAATGACCTCCAGGATCAAGCTCAGCTTGACAGGTGCAGAAGTACTAACCACCATGATGAAAGAGTATTTGGTCCTGGCAAACCTGAGTGCAGGGGAGAAGAAGAGAACATTACACAATTTTCTTTAGATTATTAATAAGAAGTCATAGATCTGTAACTGTCATGTTAATGGACAGATCCATCTGTCTTGTTAGGGAATCTGCTGCTGAAAGAGTTCTTGCCAACAGCTCAGGGAAGTGAGGTGGGCATGCTTTGTAGTTTTCTCAGTAATCCTCTAAAACCAACCTCAGTGTGGGTGCAAGGGAGCACCAACTCCATAGTGTAGTCTGAGGAACTGAGGTACTCACTAAAGTGTTACAGCCCAAGTACTGTGGGATTAATATGGTGGATATATTAATGTCACACAGGTGTGCCTGTATTTTTGAATAGTTTAGTAGGAGGCTAAATGAGTTCGGAAAAATTCCTATTCCGATCTTACTTCTCTGAATGCTTTCCATGTTAAGACTTGGTTGTTTTTGGTGTTCCATTTTATCTAGAGACACCCCACAGATGGCTTTTGGGGTTAGTAGTGGATTTCATCCAGGCATCCTCAAGATGCCCCATTCTGCGACCCTGTGGCAGCATGCCATGGTTGAGTGAAGAGACCAAGGGGCTCCTGAGGGTAGCTGCGCCACATCTGCCCTCCTTGCTAAACAGTTGGAACTGCAGCTGCCTGGGAAACCTGCAGGTGTCAAGGTGAACACTGAAAACTGCTGAAGCATGGACTGAAGGGCTGGTAGAAGTCCTGGCTTACCTCAGTCAAAGCCCTACTGGCTTATTGAAAAAGAGCAGAGTAGAAATAATAAAGACCTATCCTTTGTAATTTGATAATCACAGAATGCTCCAGCTGGGTTTTTGCAGGGACTCTGCATCTCTCTGATAGGCATGCAGAGAGCTGATAGCCTGTGGTGACTTATAATCTGTGGTATCCAGAGCAGAGCTCTCTCTAAAGAAGTATATGTGAATAGTGTGGCAACAACCTGACCTAGTCACTCAGAACAGTGATTGCAGTAATTTGCACTTATGACTCTGTGTCAGTGTTAAAAGGCTAAAATTGAGAGTATCAGTACTTCTATCTTACTATTCCTCTCCTCAATGATTATTTTCATGCTCATACAAATAGTTAGCATGGAGGTCAGAGAGATAATTTCCACAACTCATTTTTCAGACAGTTTTTACTCTATATCTTAACTCAAGGCACTCCAGATCACATAATATGCTCCATGAAAAAGTATTGATATTGGCCAAGAACCAGAATTGCCTGCTTTCCTTTTACAGTGACTGTCCACACAGTGATAATGGAAGATACAGTTACCACAGTGTCTTCTTTGCTTCCTCCTGTGCTATCCCTCTCTTAGTCCTCTTCTGGGTGAGTGAGCCCTGCAATGTGTCCTTGGGGACTTCACATGCTCCAAAAGGAATAGACTGGATATGGATATGGGCTGTGTCCCCAAGGAGGGTGGGGCTCACTCCACTGACAAATACAGTTCTGAATGGAGCAACATGGAACTGCTCTCACTCACAGCACTTTGCAGCCAACACAGCAGCATGTGGGAGCTGGGTGCTCTGTTCCAGCTCATCACAACCTCTTTATGTGAATATTCCTGTGTAGAAGGAAGATTCAGGGATGTAGCTCCGTCTGCATGAGGAGACATCATTCTCTTTTCAAGGCGGTTTTGGGTGACACCACTGTAGTGGTGAAAAAGGTGGATGCAGAGCCAAGAACTTGTCTGTCATTCTCCTTTGAAAGTGAAATAGCAAGCTGGTTGTTTCAGCTCACTGCTGCACTCAAGAAAGTCTCATATTCCTCTGAGAGTGATCAGCTTAGCTAATAAGAACAGAAACACAACTATAATTAATAGAAATCAGTGCTTAGAGAAAGACCCAAAGAGTGAGCCATGCAGATAGCTTATAACTTAGAAGACTCATCAACACTTAATTAACAATGGAGGCATTGCAAAATTAAGTATATTTACAGCCTGCAAGAGGCAGGCTTGGTGCAAAGCTGGACCTATCTGAATTCACTCTTATTTCTGGTGGGAGTGTTGGAATGTTTAATGGAAGAGTTTTGAATTAAACCAACCCAAAGCTTGACCCAAACCCATACCTTTAATTATACTGTATAAATATACATGAAAGGTGCACTCAAGATACTATGTTCTGTTGTTATGGCAACTGATATTTTAAAAAGGGGTGATGAGAAATAAGCAAAGGAAAGCCATATGAAAACAAATTCATTGTGTTGTTATAGCAACCTTTTAATTTCAAAGAGGTTGGGAATTACCTGTGTGGTAAGCATTGTTGGGAACCTGCTCCCAGGTGTGGCTGAAATGGGCCAGAGAAAATCTTGTTATATTGAAGACTGTATGTTGGGTGAAGTTTAACTTTTAGAATTATAGGGTACCTTTTACATAAGACAATCTAACTTAAAGCAAAAATGATGGGTTTATCTCAGTCTAGTCAATTTACTAGGTTGCTGTTCTGTGACAGCTGTAATACTTCCAAATTGGTTGGCTTTCTGTGTCAGTCTTTCAGAAGCATATTAATGTGCGGGGTCCACAAGATTTGTCATAAAATCATGAGGCTCTGTGGGAAGAAACATGTCAATTCATATCCCTGGAAGAGTTAAGGCCTATGTTGAATGGAGCTCTGAGTAACCTGGTCTAGTGGAAAGTGTCCCCTCCCAATGGCAGAGACATTGCCACTAGAGCATCTATAAGGTCCCTTCAACCCAAATAATTCTGTAAGTGTATTCCTCTATTTATATATAGATATATATATATGCCTGTCTTCCTCAATCTTGTTCTAACTACTCCCAAATGCCAATCACTTTTTGTCACCTCTTTCCTCATTATTGTCTTAAACCTCTCCTGGTTGTTTCCTTTTACCCTCCATTCTCCCAGGGTCATACTCAACCTGAGATAACAAGCAATTTCACACCTGGGAAGGATAAAGCTAAATTTACAGGAATCTTGAACTCCAAAGGACTATTGCACATCTAGTAACAATTCTAGCCTCTGCTGATTTTGTTCAGCAAACATGATAAAAAAGAATGGAGGAAATGCAGTCCTGAGGAGAGATATTGTGTGAGAATGGAACCAAGGCAGTAATTGCACTTAAATATATAATGAGACTTCAGCCACGAGAACACTCTGAAATCACCCCATTAACTATGAAGTGATAAAAAAAAAATAATCCATTCAGAGAACTACTCAGTCACAAGCCACAGGACCAATACTGCAACCAAGAATAACTTCATCATCCTGTAAAGCTGCAGTGAGAGGAAAATTAGGGCCCAGTGCCTTCTCTTGTGTCTCACACTTGCCAGGCACAGATGTGTTGGGATAAAGGGGAGCATGGAGGCCTGTTGCTTCCCATTCATTCTGCCCAGCTCACCAGCAGTGCTAGCAGGATGTTTATGACCTGGTCACAGCCAAGCAATACCCTCCTTTTTTCTGGCTTTTCGCTGTATAACAGAAGTTGCTGCCTCCTATTCACATAGCAGGAAACTGGTTGTTCTTATGCAGTTAGGGGCTCGCCTCAAAGCTGCAGCTTTTCTTCTTGCTGTTGGAAATGGGGAGTGATTTTCAACTTTCTGAGGGAGATCACAGCTGGTGAGGACGCATTTCAGACCGGGCCCTTCCTGGTTGGTGGGTCACTTAGAAACAGAGGAGGAGCAGGAATATGGCATGCACTGGCTGGGTGTAGCAAGTACAGTAATTAACCTGCCCTCTTTACAAAAGGCAGAGTTAATTCTAATTCTGAAAGTTAGCAGAGGAACGTGAACATCTGCAATTCCAGCCTACATGGATGAACAAGGCCCTACAACAGGGGAGAACAGGGATGACAAATTTTCTGCAGAGATGGCCAGAAAGGCTATGTCTATTGCACAGGCCTGTGGTGAAGCTGCAGAGCTGGGGAAGGATGCTGTGGGCTCCTTTGTCACTCACAGAATCACAGGATACGCCAAGTTGGAAGGGACCCACAAGGATCACCAAGTCCAACTGCATAGGGCAACCCCAAGAGTCACACCATGTACCTAAGACTATTGTCCAAATGCTTCTTGAACTCCGTCAGGGTTGGTGCTGTGACCATTTTCTTGGGGAGCCTGTTCCTCTGTGTGAAGAGCATTTTTCTAATTTTGAATTTTAGAGTGCAATACACGGACTTCATAAATCCAAGGAGTGCAACACGAGGAGTTAGCTAACAGTATAGGTGGGATTTACTTTAGCAGGATTGTACTGTGCAAATGTGTAGTGTAAACTATGTGAAGTTTCTCAAAAGTATTTTCTTCCTGCTTGTCTTTAAAACTTTTTCACAGATGTGGCAAATCACCTCTGGAGGCTCTTATCTCACTTCAGTAGTAAGAAAATGTAGAGAACTTTGAAGGAAACCCTGTTTCTGGGTGTTATCTGGGCAAGAAATAACCCATATATTCTCAATATGGCCTACCTGAGTCTCACTAGAAAGCACCCAGCTTAAGAGAAGGGTTTGCAATGGGAAGATGGGCTCCTTGGGTACCAGCATCATCACTGGGAACTGCTGGAAGAATATCTTTACCAGGGTCAGGTAGAGCTCAGCTTGGAGGCACTTTGAGGTTGTGCTGTGGGTTTCAGAGTATCTGAAGCTCTTGAGGATCTGCACGATACCTGTTAGAGCCTAAGTGTTGTGCACACCCAGTGCAGGAGCACAGAAAAAATCCTTAGGGCTGCTTGCTAATGCCCAGATTGTGCTCTAGATCTGAACCTCAAGAAAGATTAGGAAGCAACTAGTTCAGCCTCAGGAAGCACAGCAGAAAGGAAAACCCTAAGTGTCTGAAATTTTTTATTCATCATGGTCTGTCCCCCTGCCATAGCTTTTTCTATTAGCATGGGAATTTCTGAGGAAAAGTTCATTTATCAACAAGTGTACAGGTTGGGGACAGATGTTAGTTCAGTTTTTATTTTTTGTTCATCAATTGTGACAGGAACATTTGTTTAAATGTGGTAGGTGTTCTTTTTTTTTTTTTTTTTCCAGTTAAAGTCTCAAACAATGATCCTTATTCAAGGTTTGTTCATTTTCTACTGGAAAATAGATGAGTAAAAAAACAATTTTCCAATCAGCTCTTCTTCTTGCTCCTGCATCTTGATGTCTGTGATTCATTGACTTTCATACTGGCTTCTCTTTACATTCAGGACAGTAGTGATTTAACATTTTCCTATTTTTTCCATGTCATCCAACACCTCCTTCTATTGCCTCACTCACTTAGGTCAGATTCCCATGTTCATGCAATTTAAACCCTTCTCAAAATCAGCACAGTGCTATCACTTTGCTTGTGGAGAAGCAGAAATATCTATTTCAGTATGTCCATACTTTGTACTGATAGAAATAAGCCTCCCCCATTTCAGGCTTGTTCTTTCTAGGGACCGTATTGCTGTAGCAATTGCATAAGAAAAAATGACATTCACAACCAAAAATAACTAAATCATTACTGACACTGAATACAGAACTCATAATGAAGTAGGTGGTGGAAATGATGGTTCTATTTTGACCATTTGGCAATCACCTAAAGTCGAAAATGGGCACATAAATGCCCTTATCACACTGAACCTAGCTCCAAGATTTGAAGAGATTTCACTGGAGAAGAGATGGATCCCTCTTCCCTTTTCCTTCCTCTGCTAAGCCTGAGGACATCCTTGACTGAAAATGTACAGTTAACTTCAAGTTTAAATGGTAGGAGCTCTGTTTACATTTCTGTTTGTTTACTGAGACCTTGAAATGCCTCCACAGAGCAGTCTGCTCTCAGAGCTACTGAATATATTAAATTCCAACACCTCTTCTCTCTAATCAGAACTGAAAGATTGGCTTCACAAAACAAATGGGATATTATTTTGTCATTATGGTGTTTCATATTTATATCACTAGGTCTGAAAGGAATTGCATCAAAAAAATTAAGGCAAGAAAGAGAAAAAAAATGTCCTAAATGTTTAATGATCCTCAGCAAACAATCTGTCCAAAGAAGGAAAGATTTCTTTGCCAGTCTGACAACTGATCTATAATCTTGTTCTACTTGGTTAGTGTTCCCATCCCCTCCCAGCACTGCCATGTAGAGCTTCTAGGAAACTTCATGGAAAGAATTCCTGCTCTTACTGCACCCTTCTCCTTCCCCATACATTTTCAAGGTAGAGTTTAGCTGAGCACTTCTTGCAAAGCCTGCTATTACCTTCCAGGCATAAGTTCAGCATTTCCAAAAGGGGCTCAAATAACAGGCCACATACATGTCCAGCTGAGTCCAGGACTAAAAGGGGCCTACAGGGGACCTTGGGAAATCAAGTCTGTCTTCCCATCCCTATCTAAACCAGTTTTCAGATTTCAGTAATTTGGCCCAGCTCCTGTTCCTCTGACATTTTTAATCCACTCCTGATATGAGCTATTTCATCAAAGGTCTTTAAAGATTCTTTAAAGGTTTCTCAATTCTTCTGACCTTTTGCTTTGCTCCCTGAAGAAGCCTTAGGGCTATGGGACCCACTGCAGAGTTACTGCTCCCATGAAATATCCATTCTATACAGTGCTGACGCCTTTATCAAACAGGCTTCAGGGTGATTGAGTATGGATGAATCAGAACAAATCAGAAGAACGTAGTCCTGTGTGTTGTTTTCCACTTGCCAAAGAAAAAACATTAGTTTGAAGAAGGCTGAGTGTAATAAATTTCATTTTAGTTTCTCACTGGTTAGATGATCCCCCAGACATACATAAATAGAAAATCATCTTCTTCCTAACTGTGTCTGTGTCTTCTTCACTGAATTCCTCTTGCATCTGGAGGAGGGAATAGCTTTTTATTACTGAGTTTGCTGTTTGCCTTTCCCATTCAGCAGAGGGAGAACTACAGGGTCTGTGATGCACATATTCATATACACCTGCCTTGTTTCAGAGAAGTTCCTGCTAAAAAAAAAAATGGACAGCCTATTTGGTTCAAACTTCTCCTAATAAGATAGTTTTGACCTAAGGTAGTGATAAAAGAAGTACTGACAAGATTTCCTGGTGCTAGTTACAAGGATGTGTGACTAGCCCTGAAAGTCCTGCTGGAAGTGCGCTGTGGTTTAAGCT